>PVJL010013502.1:0-32036 GCA_004026885.1 Lyroderma lyra
ATGGGCCCCGCAATGGCCCTCCGGCCTCTGCCAGCCCCCAGGACCCCCCCATGGGCCCCACACTGACCCTCCGGCCTCTGCCGGCCCCCAGTAACCCCACACTGACCCTCCAGCCTCTCCTGGACCCTCCCTTGTCAGCACCCCCTGACCTGTGGGCCTCCCCTTGGCAGGCAGAGAAAGGCAACGCCAAGGTCAAGCAACTCAAGAGGCAGCTGGAGGAGGCAGAGGAAGAGTCCCAGCGCATCAACGCCAACCGCAGGAAGCTGCAGCGGGAGCTGGATGAGGCCACGGAGAGCAACGAGGCCATGGGCCGGGAGGTGACCGCCCTCAAGAGCAAGCTCAGGTGAGGCGGCCTGAGGTGCCCCCCGTGCCCCGGTGGATTGACGCCAGAGGTGCCCTTTCCCCAGTCCTCACTTCCGTGGGGCCCCCCTGCTGCCATGGCAGTGTCCACACACAGGAGGGCCCCGCCTGGCTAAGGACAGAGGGGCCCATTCCCGTCTCCTGAACCCCTTTCCTCCGAGGCATCGCCGATAACTACAGACCCCTTCTCTCCTGAACCTCTGGGCGGGCCTTCCTCCTCACCAGCTGTCTCTAACTCAGGGTTCCTGGCACTGCTGCCCTTGGGGCTGGATTATTGCTCTTATCATCACGGGGGCCTGGCCTGGAGGATGCTGAGCATCATCCCTGGTCTCTAACCACAGCTACAGTGCCACTCCCCACCCTACCCCCGCCCTGCTGTGACAACCTAAAATGTCTCCAGACCTTCTCAGTTGTCTGTCCCCTGGGGGTGCAGTCCCCTGGGGGTGCAGTCACCTGCGGGTTGAGAACCTCCACCCTAAATGGGGATGGGTCTCTCCTGCACCCCCTGTACCTCTGGGTCTGAAGGTACACAGGTGACCACCATGCTCAACAGGTTCTCTGAAAAGTTTAGCACTGAGCTTCCTGTCCCATAGTTTCACACCCCTCCAGCCTTTGGGGGCCTTGGTCTTCTCTCCCACGTGATCCTGCCCCTCCACACGGGCAGCGTTACCCTAAGAAGACCATCATCGAGCCCCCTCCTGTCTCCACGGGGGTCTTCAGCCCCCATGACTCCTTATCCGGCCCACGCTCAGTGCCTTGGCACCAGCCTGTCACACATCCTCGACACCCTGGGCCTCCGTCTCGCTTTGTGGCACTCACTCGGTTAAAACACAACCCAAATGAGACCCAACTTTCCACCTCCTGCAGCTCAAAGTAGTGTGAGAAACACAACTGCCCTGGGGCCACTTCCGCTGCAAAGCCTCGGTGGCCACGCCCACTGGCCCACCCTTACCGCCCCCTAACCGGCTAGCGCCGCCCACCCGAGGCTGCGGGTGGCGGGACCTCACTTCCTCTTTAACCGAAAAGCGGATGGAAACTATCCTGACCCGTCAATAAGCTCCCACTTCCCCATCGACCTCCCTACGTCTGTGCTCATTTCTTCTACTTTGCACCCCCATTTCTACGCTGAACTGTCCAGCACCCACTAATGACCAACCCCTCCATGAGGCCTCCCCGTCCTGTCGGGTCCTGTCGGCTCGAGGACCTTGCTCCAAAAAGTCTTTCTCCTTTGCAGCGGGTTCCCTCTCAGGGAGTCGTTGCCGTCAGCCGAAAAAACCACTCCCAGCCCCACCCCCCTGCTACCCTTGAGCACAGCGTCAGATCCAGGGGTCGCGGCAGCAGCACTCTGCACCACCCAGCTCATCCCTCCTCCCCCTGTCTCCGCGGGGCTTCCCGGGCACCAGCCTCCCTGGTCCCATCCTACCTCCTGGCTGCTTCCTCCGTCTCCTCTGTCCTCTGTCGGGTACCTGACCCCGGCCGCCACCTGGTCCTCTCTTCACATCCGTCTCTGGCTCACTCCTCCCTCTGCAATCGCAACCAGCCTGGTGGCTTTGGAATTTCGCCTGCAGCTAGTGACGTCCTTGCCTCTTCCTTCGTGGGCAGCCCACACCTTATGTGCCCCAACCTGAGCCCCGATGGACCCCCTCCACCCCCAAACCAGCTCCTCTCCCTGCCCTCCCCAGCCCAGCAAATGGAAGGACAAAGTGGCCACAAACACCCTACATCCGACCTGTCATGAGATCGGGTCACCTCCCTTAAAAAGACCACACATCCGGAATCCAACCAATTCTTGCCACCCTGGCCCAAGGCCCCCTCCTCCTCCCCTCTAGATAACTTCCGCAGGCTTCTCACGGCCTCCCTGCTCCCTGCTTCCACGCTGCCCCCCAGCCCACAAGCCCGTTCTCAACACCACACCTGCAGGAACCCTAGTTAAACGGAGCTGGAGCATGTCCCTCCACTGCTGGGAACCCTCTGGTGGCTTCCGCCTCACTCAGAGCCTCAGCACTGTCTTTACAATGGTTGGTTCTGCTAGGCCCTCAGGACCTCGTCCAGGGCCTCCTAACTTAGCCCTCGACCCCTTCACACACCGCCCCGGGGCCTCTGCACTGGCTGCCCCCGCAGCTCCTCCCCCAGCTCTCCACACAGTGACATCCCTTTTCTTCAGGTGTTAACCAGCATCACCCGCATCGACAGGTCACAATGAAATCAAACACCGTGAACACAACAGCGAGTTCTAGCTGTTGTGGCCCCAAATTGATGAGTGTGACATGAAGCCTACTTCGCTGTTAGGAAGGCAGTGACAACACACCACGCTGGCACCAAATAGCCTTTCTCTGACATAATCAGGCATGTAAACAGTTGAAAAGGGAATGCCCTTCTCACTGAGCATTTAGTTACCCAAGGGCGCACCCAGGGACTCTCTGACGTCACCCGGCATGTGGACTGCAGATGTGGGGCACCACCGCCCAACCCCTTCAGAAGTGGGGAGAGCAACTGGTTCAGGGCCCTGGAACCCGGGCTGGTGAGGGGCTGGAGGGCCCTGGATGGGGTGGAAACATAACCTCTCAGGTCCAGCTGGGGCCTGGGAGCACCCCCCCAGGGCTGCCTGGGGTGCAGGAGAGATGCTTTGACCCCGCAGACGCCCAGGATACACTCTGTGGGTGACAACACCACCCCTGCTCAGGGGCCACTCCAGCTCTCACCCCTGTGCTGTCGCTGCTCCCTGTCCTTGGGCCACACAGGCCAGTATGGCACACACCACCTTTGAGTGAACCTACACATAACAGGTGGAAGACAGATCAGGACATTTCTGCCTCCTGAGTCTTCCAGATACACATAAAAACCGAAAACCAAGCATGCATCTTCCTCAAACTAGAGCTCTGAGTGAGGTTCACAAGCCCAGCCAGCTGCGGAGCAGGTTTCAGTTTAATCAACCACATAAATCTGGACCCAAGCCCTCCCTAGAGCCTAACTAACCGGTGTCCCCATCACGTGCCCCACTGCTGGTCATCTCCGACGTGAGCGGCCAAACGCATCCGTCCCCCTCTACCTTCTTGCTGTGGGCGTCAACAGGCAGTGAAGACCAAGTAATAATAAAGTGCGATTTTTGCAACAGGTGCTTTGCCTGGCACTTGTCAGGGGGCGTTCCCAGGTGGATCTTTGAACTAGTTTATTCAAGTGCCTTCATCTCCCGGGACAGATCTGCCTAATGGCAGGAAGCCACCTGCATTCTAAAAACGCAGCTCGGAAGGACAGATACTTGCTTTCGATGTGAAAAACAGCTTGTCCTTTTCCTAAGAGCTCTGGGCTCCGGACGCTCCTCTGGAAGGTTGACATAAATGCCTTTCAGGATGGTAACGGGCAGGGACTCTCTCTCTCTGTTTCAGAGGCCCCCTCCCCCAGGAAACTCCGCAGTGACTCACCAGGTATCATGCCCTCGGCTTCGCGGCTCGTGTGTGTCACACTTGGTTCCCAATGTCCTTCCTGCTCATTGTGCCCTCACTGCCCTTCTCCTTTTTTTGGCCCTTGCAAAATTCTGTGAGATCTGCAAAATCTGAAGGCTTGGACATCTTAGTTCAAGGCTCTGCCATCACAACCAAGATCAACGCAGGACAACCTCATGTCTTAACCCGTTCCCCATCTCTACTGCTTTGGCATGGCATGGCACCCAATGTGTCCTTGCCACCACGTGCTGATGAGAGTGGAGAGGCTGTGTGTATGTCACCTGGATTGTTCTTACCTGCGTCGGAGGGCCTCTCTTACACTGCCAGGACACTCGGCTGTGCTGTCCCCCACCCCGAGTCGGGCTAAGACGCCACACTGGGTGGGTATGACAACGCCACAGCCTGGGTACATTCCTGCAGAATGGCTTCGGTCTGGCTGGTCTGGTTCACTAATCAGAAAGAACCAAGCACAGGTCCGTGGTACCAGCAGCCCGGGAACCTGTCCCCCCATGGTTGGGACAGTCACAAACCGAGGTCACAAAGGAAGTAAGCCCTGCCCGTGGTGCCCTCCGTACCAGCGCCACGTGAAGCTTTGGCAGGCTGAGCTGAGCTGCTAACTGCCTTTCAGCACATGACGGTGACGCCGGCCACCACACGGGCCAGCGCAGTCCCCCCACAGCCTTTGCCAGGACCCTCACGGGCACGTATCCACAGGCTGGGGGGCGGGTACCCACGATTCTAGGGAGCGCACGGGGCCCTTCTCAAGATAAGAGTGGCAGGGCCTTGACGTCTCTGCGATTCTCACAGCTTTTTCTCACGTCCAGTTAGGGGCCTGGGGCCTGGCTTTCCTTTCGTCCCCCTGAGAGGCCAAGCCAGCCCTGGCTTGTGTCCGCCCTCCCTTTTCGAGAATCTCAGCTTTGCTGTCGCTACCTCACTCCTTAAAGCAGGCGGGGTCTCACACAGCCGTCCCACCGGCTCGCTGGGATTGCAGGGTTAGCTGGACTCTGGGGCCGGCTGGGGTGTGCTGGGGGCCTCCCAGGAAGGGGAAACCCAGCCCTTGGGAGGCAGCAGGTTCTTACACCTGTGGTGCTCCCTATTGTGCCAACAGCACCCTGGGTAAGTGCAGTCCACAAACAATCTGAATTCTCCAGGGCCAGGCCCTTTAAGAAAACCTTTAGTGGGGTCTCTGACTTCCTGGGACAGATAGAGCCAGTGTCAACCTTGGCCCAGGATGCAAAACTGACTCCTTCAAGAGACACACGAACCGACACCAATAGGCTCGCAGGACTCGGGCCTACGCAGGGGACGGTTTCCTCCTTAGACCAAGGCATACCTTTGTCTGGCAATACAAACTCTTCCAGGAGGCAGAGAGAGTTCTGGGAGCCTGGGAAATGGGAGGTGAGGCTCCCCAGTCCCAGGCCGCCTCGTGGAGTCTCAACGTGGAGGGCAGAAGCAGGAGCAGAGAGGTGCCTGGACTGCTGTTCCCACTACCCTGTGGGAAGAGAGTGAGGGAGAGTTAGCTGTAAGGGAGCAGGAGGCCTAGAAGCTTCCCTGACGTGAGAGGCTGGCCTGAGTCTACCTACAAGTGACAACAACTCAAGTGTGTATTGGGGAATACCCTCCACTACACTCGGGGTTTCTGCCCCTTCGGACCCCAGTCCTGCTGGGAGGCCCCTTCCCAGAGGTTAGGACCCTCTGGGCCTTGCTTGGGGCTCCAGTCTTACCTGTCTGGGTTGGCCTTTTTGGCTCAAGTATTGATAGCAGGGAGGGCTTACCTTCCTGGCGTTTCTGTCCAGCCTTTGTATGGTCCAGTGAGTAGTTTTTCTTATGAAAGTCTGCTTGCTTCTTAGACATCTGAAAATGAGTTAAGACCTCACTTCTGAATCAGGTCAAACAGGGCCGGGTCATTGGTTGTGGCCACTGAAAAGGAGGTAAACGTTTCTTGCAAACCAAGGTTAAGTGCAGGTCGATGTGACCTTTCCTCCTGCCTGCCCTGCCCTCAACGCCAAGCCTGGCTTTAGGCAGCCAGGGTCACCTGATAGTAACTCGGCACCTAGCGGGACAGAGAAGGGGCCCTGGGAGCAGTAAGGACAGAATGGGGGTGTCCTACCACCTGGAGCTAAAATCCACCTTGGATTAACATGTTCAACTTATTTTTCTAACAGATACTCACTGAACACCTGTTGTAAGCCATGCATGGTGGCTGCCATGCTGAACAAAACACAGAGGCGACCTTGGCCTTGGGGAAAGTCAGCCCAAGAATTCTGTTCCACAAAAGTGGGGGCGGGGTTGGGGGGGTGGGCTTTAACCAGAGAATACCTTCCTGGCATCTACACAGGGACCTCTTTCCCTCCCAAGGCTGCCCCTGACAGTCACTTTCACCTTCTTCCAACTGAAAAGCTCACACCTTCCCCTTTGTCCCCTCTGAAGGTGAAGTGCAAAATGAGAACGTGTCATTTCTCCTTCATACCTGCCCCGCAGGGTATGAATAAACTCAGGTACGTGCTCACTGCAGCAGGCCCGAACCCTGTGGTCATCCAATGACCAGGCCAGACTTTTCTAAAGCAGATGATCCAGCTTTGAAAGACCTCCTTGCCCCGACACTCAGGCTGCTGGGCCACACCTTGAGACCGGCCAGCATGTGCTGACTTCAGCCTCAGTATTTATGTCTCCTCCGAGTTTGGGTTTTGTTGTTTTTTTTTAAAGAAAGGATGAAAAAAGTGCTTTCGGCCTTGAGGGCGATTTCTGTACTAAAGAAACGTGTTTCCTCACCCCCACAGGCGAGGAAACGAGGCCTCTTTCGTTCCGTCTCGAAGGGCTGGCGGACGCAGAGTCATTGAGAACGCGGACGGTTCCGATGAGGAAATGGATGCGCGTGACGCAGACTTCAACGGAACCAAAGCCAGTGAATAGTCTGTTTGCCCAAAACGAACTCAACAACCCCCAACCAGCGGACTCTGCTCATCAGCACCGTCTACATCCGATTCCAAACTTCCAAACATCACAGACACCCCTCACAATGAACATTAAAAACCACCCTGGTGTTCAGGGCCTCAATTCAAGTTTCGAATGACGTACCAGATGGGCGGAACCAACGGGAGACACAGTATCAATGACTTTTGTGCAGGGATTTTGAGATTTTAGGAAACTAGATCCACATAACTTCTATCACCTGGCAACTTAGTTTACATAAAATGGGGAGCAAGTCTCCAAGGCATCCCCTAACTGGTGGGCCCTCCCAGCGTTGCGGAGGTCCTTGTTTGACAGTTCCCTTCCCGGTCCTGGTTCCCACACCTCAGACGCACACAGTTCACGGAGACCAAGTGCCTTCTGTAGTCACCTGAATTAAAAAGGAGATACTGCTCCAGCGGCTAAGAGCAGGAAATGTCACACCGTTTTCTATGCACCCCGATTGTACTTCCGGACACCCTCACTAATAAAAGGTTGTAAATCACGAGAATGTGGCTGGCCTTTCTGTTGAGTTGATGTCTACAGAGTGAAAACAGAACAGCAGCAGGTTCCTGTTTAACCCTCACAGCCGCGCCGGGAAGATGGGGTTGTCATAAACGGGGAGACGAGGCCTAGGGAGGCAAGAAATTCAGTGCCCGAGCTGCCACCTGGCCAAAAACAGGTGCCAGTGAGTCTGTGTGAGATTCTCCAGGCAGCAGGTGGGCAGCTCCAAGGCTCGGGGACAAGGGGGAGGACCCGGAGGAACATCATCAATAAAAACCAGTGCATTCCAATGCGAAGAATGAGATTTCTCTGAATTTTTAAGGTAAAACAGAAGACTCCAGCAGGTGTCAACAAACCTTTTCTGTAAAGGCCAGAATGTGAACAACAGAAATGTACCCCAGATACAGTTCTAAGAAGCTGGTTGGAAGACAAAGTTTAAAAAGTAGGTTTTTCTGCAGCTTGGGCTTGATTCCCAGCCAAACCCCTACCCCACCCCACCCCAAAAAAGTAAATTTTTCATATTTACTTACTTGGTTAAAAAGAGAGGTTGCCCACCACCATACGCTCACACAGAACCACACACATGAAGCAGCATTTACTGACCACCACCCCAGAGTAGGTGAAAATGAAGTTTCTCTTGACTTTTATTGTTCTTTTAAAAAAATAAAAGTACATCTCTTAATGATACAGGTTAGGATGTTTCGAGGGTAATCCCCCCATCCCAGGGGCCCTGATGTTGGATTCTCCCGCCGAATTTCGGGAGCACTTGCAAAGTTCCGTTTTCCAATCAAGGCCTGTCTGTCTCTGTGGTGCTTCAGGAAAAATAACTCGGTAGCGAAAAGGCCGTGACGCGGCACACGTGCTCCCGCACTCCCGTGTTCTTTGTCCTGGTGACCGAAAGCGCGGGGCGGCCGGTCATGACGAGCGGAGCTGAGCACGCACGCCGTGCACGCCGGGACGCCTGTGTTCGAGGCCTCCAACACCAATCCTCGTGGTTTAACCTCGTTTATTCCATTACAGCCTTGAATGGAGCCCTGTTTTTTTCTGTGCTGTTTTCAATTTTAAAACTTTTTATTGAAGTATTAACAGATTTGTACACAGCCAAGTACATAGGTCTCAAGAGCACAACTCAGTGAATAACGAACAGAGATTTAATTCCTAAAAAGAAAAAGGAAAAAGAAAACTCACCCTAAATCTATCCCCTAGACATAAAAACAGTTGGTATTTGGATGATCTTTTTCTTCCTGTTCTCTGTCTATGCATGTATATGTACATAAACATTAACACTGTATTATACAGTTTTTACTGTTCTTTTATATTTAATCCTCTTTCACACTTTATGTGACATTCAATATTATTTTATGTTAACTTCAGGTGTACAGCATAGTGGTTAGACATTTGTGTAATTTAAGAAGTGATCCCCCGACTCGTCTAGTGCCCACCTGGCACTGCACATAGTTGCCGTAGTATTGACTGCATGCCCTGTGCTTTACCTTACATCCCCACGACGATCTGGTAACACCAACCTGCACTTCTTATTCCCTTCACCTTCTTCACACTGCCCCCAGTCCCCTCCCACCTATCACCCTCATAAATCTAGGACCCCTCTGACACCACACGTAGTTACTACAGTATTACTGACTGTGTGCCTTCTGCCATACCTACCTCCTCATGACTACTGTTTAACAACCAATTTGTATGGAGTCCTGTTCCTAAAAGCTGCATTTCCAAGGCCACTCCACCCCAGTGACGATCAAGTCCTAAAGAGGATGTCACCCCCATGCCAGGGGTGGGGCTCAGGCCAACAGCCAGGACAGATCAAAAGACACAGAATCTCCCCTGACTGGTCCACACAAAATGCACTGTGAAACTCAAGCACACGTCTAAAAGCCTCAGTGAGAGTCCGATTAAAAAGTGTGGGAGGTACACTCTACTACAGTTTAAAAAATAAAAGGAGGCACACGCCTCTGCCACTCTTGGCTCCTAGACATGATTTCAGTACGCGGGATCCTTGCCATGCGATACAGCGTGACGAGACTTGGTTCTGGAAGACCGCTGTAGCCGAGTGGGGCTGCGTGAGCTGGTGGAAGGTGTCTCCGGACACTGAAACCACCTCTCAAGACCGGGGAGGACTCAGGTCAGCTCAAAATGACAGGGTGGCCTCAGTACCCACACCTTAACACCCTTCCCAGAGGGTCCAGTTTGTCCCTGCCTATTTGCAAAATGCCCAGCAGGACACCGGGGATGAGACAACACTTCAGGGGTCAACCACCAGGGGCCACAGGGGATGGCCTCAGTCACTGGCTAGCGTGACTGCTGGCGTGTATTGCTCAAACTAACTAAAAAGAGGGGAAGAACGGTCACAGCTCCCGCACAGACACCAGTGGCTTCGCTCCCGCAGATTTCTTAAAGCAACATCTTGACTACACCCTGGGCTGACGGCAGTGACGGCGAAGACAGATTTGAAGGCGGCTTCCCAAATTCCAGGCGTTTTCCTGACCTTCAGACAGAGCAAACCGAGTTAGGCGGACATGACAGCTGTTACAGACCGACAAGCACGGGGCCCCCAAAGTCATGACAGTAACTGATTATCAAGAGTCAGGAGCGGCCTCAGTGGGTCTCAACTTTCTCTCCTGTGAAATGAAGAAAAGGACACTGGCTGTCCCACGGCCACACAGGAAGCCCAGGCGCACACGACCCTCCAAAGACACCCCCTCCCAGAGGTCTGGGAGTTGTGGGTGTGTCACAGAAGACTATGCTTCGTCTCCTGTCACCTGTGTGCCCGGGCCCCACCCAACGCCCGGGGAAGACGGCGGCGCCTCTTAGAAAACAGACTGACTTCGGAAGCGGCAGGAAACAAAGAGAGCCGTGAGAGGTCACATTTGTGTTTTCCCATCTGCTGACTGGCTTTAGGAAATCTAGTCTGGCTGGGGTTGAGTGCCAGCTTCCTGCAGGTTCTAAAGATTAAACATAAAAAATTAAAAGAAAAAACATCCCCTTCTGGGAGTCCCAAACAAGTGATTTATACAGGACACCCTCACAGCATGACTAGGGGCTGGGGCCACAGAATCAGATAAGGAAAACAAACCACCACCACCAGCCTCTCCCTGGCCCTCTGCCCGAACAGAAGACACCACATAGCTTTGTCTCAAGGGACAGTGGGGTGGAGGTTCAGGTTCACTGACACAATCTTGCAACTTTTCAAAAATGGCTCTCGGGCGGGGATTAGACGCTCCCACCCATGAGAGCAAAAGGTACTGACCCTTTATCACCCAGAGGCACGCTGCTGCTGCTGCTGCTTGGCCGTCGGTCACTGCTGTCCCGGTTCTTGCTGCCTCGTCCTGAGTTCGGGCCACTTGTTCGGTTTGGGGACTGTTCGTACACAAAGTTCCGGCAGGAGGCCAGCTTGGACTCTAGCGCCTGGATAGAAATATGTGTTCATCTCTCAAGTGAAAGAGCTCGTCTCTCACCAGAGCCCATACGCAGACAGTAATCCAAAACAGTGGTTCTCAAAGTGTGCTGTGTGTTGAGACCCCAAAGTGAGGCCCCAAGGGCATCCAGTGCACCTCACTCTTAGACCCACTGGCCTAAGGTATTTAGCTGCTTCCTGGAAAAATCACTAAACCTGCCAACTAGCTAACTCTACACCAATGGGAAATAGGAAATCAACTTTGGGGAGCTCTCCCTCTTCAGTTTATCTTGTTAAACATGCACAGAGAGGCAGGAGGTCTGAACAAGGACTTGATATAAGCAAGACCCCTTGAAAACTGAAGGGCACTGAGACCACCCCAGACTTCTCTAGACTCTGTGCAAAGTACTAAAACAGAGGCCTGTTTCTGTAGCAGAGAACCAAACAACCAAAAGCCCAAAAGTAAAAACATAAGAAACGAGTGGCAATCTCCTATTAACTTGTAGCTGTTATTTCTTATGCACAAGAGAATCCTGGAATTAATACAAGGTCTGACAATTAAGTTCATGAACTCATCCTAGAAAAAGTGATACATACCTCATTGCTGAATATCACTACGATCACCTTCGAAGTCCTCCCCTTGGGAAGCTACGCACCGACACTAGTGCCTAGTCCACCCTTCAAAGCCATTTTGGAACTCTTTTTCTGAAATGGCCATCAGAGCTGTTGTCATATGACCCTTGATGTCCTGAATGTCATCAAAATGTCCTTTCAATATTTCCTTTATCTTCGGGTAAAGAGAAAGATCATTGAGGGGGCCAGGTCAGGTGAGTAGGGAGGGTGTCCTAATACCGTTATTTGTGTACTGGCTACAAACTCCCTCACAGACAGTGCCGTGTGAGCTGGTGCATTGTCGTGATGCAAGAGCTGTGAGTTGGTGGCTGAAGTTCATGTCATTTTCGTCTTTTTCATGCAGCCTTTACAGCACTTCCAAATAGTAAATTTGGTTGACTCTCCAGTTAGTACAAATTCACAATAAACAATCCCTCTGACATCAAAAATGGTTAGCAACATCAATTCGTGATTTGGACTGACAGAACTTTTTTGGTCACGGAGAATCGGCTGACTTCCATTGTGCACTTGGACGCTGTGAGTCAGGGTCGTGTTGGTACCCCCACATTTCATCACCAGTGATAACACGGCCCAAAACATCATCTTGCCTCTCCAAAAGGTCTTGGCAAACTCTGACTCTCCTTTGCTTTTGTTTATCGGTGAGCTCCTTTGGGACCATTTTTGCACACACCTTTCTCATGCCAAGATTTTCAGTTAAGATTTTCCTTTTCTCCATCAATGATAATTTGGTCTGCTATGCTTTTCACACTCAGTCAACAATTTTGATGTACAATTCGACAAATTTTTGCAATGTTTTTGTCAGTTCTGCTTGTTATTAGCCACCCTGACCTCTCTGCATCTCCCTCCAGAAAAATGTTTAATCCATTTGTACACTGCCATTTTCTTCATGGCATTATCCCCATAATCCTGGACTAAGATGTCCTGATTTCACTTCCATTGCTGCCAAGTTTAACAAGAAATTTAATGTTTGTCCACTGCTCTAATTCAAGATCCAGTATTCTTACGATAGCACACAAAAACACGCAACAACAATAATGAACTCCACTCAGCAAGACACTGCCACGCATTGACACGAACACAGCTATGAGACACAGATAGATACACCAAGGTTATGACACCTTATTGAGTTATTTGTAGTGCTGCCAATGTAAGCGCACGGTGGAAAGTTCTTGAACTTAATTGTCAGACCTCCTAAAACCCGTAAAAGTCAAGCTCCTCACCCTAGCTCTTCAAGATTTCTTCTGTAATTCCATGAGAAATTTAAAAAAGGGCAACTTTCAAATGTTTCTCAGTTTTTGACAAATTAAGAAAAAAATCATAGATACCATCTGCATTTCCCAAATTCCAAAGAAAAATGGTGTTAAAAAAAAAAGACTGTACCCAGGGAGCCAAGGGATGACTTTGAGTCAGAGCTCTAGGTGCTTGTTGGCAACGCCCACAGAAGCTCCAACAAGTCGAAGGGACTCAACAGACCCAGAGCTTCCCCTAACACTGACGGAGGTTCTATTAAATGGGAAGTGAAATGGTGAGGTCATCCCTCTCAGATATCTTCAAGGATGGGGAAGAAGCCATACCAAACCCCAGGGAGGCGCCAGCCTTACCCCCACTTTCCGCAGCAGGTCTCCCACGATGTTGAGGGCTGATATCCGGGCTGCAGGCGTGAGGGGGGTCCCGCCCATGGAGTCTTCCAGACCTAGGTGCAAAAGGAAGCACACATAACAGCAACCCAGTCAGACATCTGTGCATGCACATCTCTAAACACGCAACCCCAGGAGAGGGCGAGAGAAGCTAATGCTCCTTTTGCTTCTGGACGTTGCCCTGTGTCATTCGATGGTTAATTCACAACGGTTAAGAGTCCACTTGGTGGCCAACCTTGCACAGTCTTACAATAACTATATTAAATATTCATCTTTACATGTCATCCTTTCACAACAAAATCAACACAAGCTCCCCTGAAATCCTACGACTTCCATAGAGTTAATTACCATGAACAGCATCTGAGCCAAGCACTATTGTAAGGGTGTGACTCTATAGTGGCTCTCTCCTCAAAGCAGGACCCAGGGACCAGCAGCACCGGTGGCATTTGGCGCTTACTAGAAATGCAGCGTCTTGGGCCCTGCCCACACCTCAGGCTGAACCCCAGATGCGTTTTAACTGGGTGCCCAGGTAAAGTGTGCCAGGTAAAGTGCAGACAATACTGCTTCAGCCTGAGGTTCTGGACGTCTCAGCATTCTCTTCACCCCAGGGGCCAAGCTCAGGGATAGGACAGGGTATGGGGATGTGAGTCCTGCAGCCAGCCTGCAGGGGCTTCAATGCCAAGGGGCTTCCACCACCCAGACAAGCTCAACTCAGGGTTTCAGCCTGCCTGTGTGTCAGATGGGGACAGCGCCTGCATCACTGTACCTTAGGGCTGTAGTGATAATGCAATGAGGTCACACACGTATGCAACACCCCTGAGGCAGAGTGACTGGCACATGCTGAGTGCTCCATCACTGTCCACCATTATCTGCCATTAAGTGGCCAGATGAGAGTCTCGTCCAGCAGAGCGGCTTTGGTGAACACTTATATTTCCGTTTTTGTCTGCAAGCTGGCTTGCTTTCTAGAGGGGACCCAGCAAACGCTTTTCAAATTTTATTTGGTTACTGAAATTTTAAATCTGGGAGTGTGCCTATTCAATCAGAGGGTTCCTGGCTTCCGGTGGAGAACAGAAACATCCGGGACGGCTGGGCCCACGTGGCTTGTGGGAGGAGCAGAGCATCTGCGGGGCGGGGCTTCCATTTGCCAGACAGCCTCCAACTCCTCTGCTCCCCACCGAGGCCCGTCACGCCGCGCCCCTGGGAGCTCCCTGCTCTGCTCCCTGCTGACAGTCTGGTCCAAGCTCCCTCTCACCCAGGAGAGCCTCGCGAAGCAAACCAAGTGCTCCTGCCACCCTCTCCCCTTACCGCGTCTGAAGGCGCCTGGGGTGGAGAAGCTGGAGCTGGGTCCCCGAGGGGCCACAGGAGTGGACGGCACGGAGCCTGTGGCCTGCACCGCTGTATCTGTCCTTTCAGCTGCCACCGAGCTGGGCATGGGGGTCCTGGGTTTCTCCTGCTTCTGCTGCACAGCCAGTTCCTGCCGCAGATCTGAGCCAAGGAAAGGACTCGGGTTAAGTCCCAGCTTTGGGTGATGGCGGCGGGGTGGGGTGAGCAACAGCTGCCTGGTCGAGGGAAAGAAATTCCAAGGCAGAAACCCAGAATAAAGTGAAACCCACAGGACCCTGCGTGGCAGGCTTGTGATGGCAGTGACACCCTAATGCTTTCACTGTTTCAAAAGAATTCCAAAAAAACAAAACAAAAAACAAAATAAAACAAAACACCCGCTCCCCCCCACAAAAAAAAAAAAAACCCTAAATAAATAAATAAATCAAAAGAATTCCAGTGTGGCAGGGTAAATAGTAATAGAATACTAAGTGAAAATATACTTTCCCAGCCCATCCCCAATAGGATGTCCTAACAGTTTTACAACTGCATTTACGGCTATACCTTGCTCCTTTTAACACCTGTTTTAACATTCCACAAAATAAATCTCTGTAATTTATTTAAAACTGAAATAACGTTCAGTGTTTTTTCTTTTTAATCCCCCCTCCTATGGGCCACACATTAGAAAGCCCAACACAAATTCGTACACTTCCTTAAAACATTACAAAAATGATGCCCGGACCTTTCTTTAGCTCATCAGCTATCTATCATTAGTGTGAGTGTGTTTTATGTGTAGCCCAAGACAATTCTTCCAGTGTGGCCGAGGGAAGCCAAAAGGTTGGGCATCACAGCTATGAACAGTTAACAGGGTCTTTTAAAAAAAAAATCTCTTAGGCACCCAAGTTGGATGATGCACTAACATCTCATTACAATTTCAAAGCTCTCCCTCTGGAAATGCCAACCTCCAAAGAGCAAACGCTGATGAGGTTTCAGAGTTCCAAACCACATATATCAGACCCCATCAAGTCACAAAAATAATGGCGTAGCTGGCAGTTCCATCAACAGGAATTCTGTCCCCCAAAACTCCTGTCTTTCTTTCTCAGCACAGAGCCAGTGGTGGGTTTAAATACCCACAAGGAGTCTTTCCAAGGTTGGACCTCTGACAATTCTTAGTATGGGGTGGGGACCACCGACAGCCGGAGTCTGCCCGGTATGGCCCCCATACCCTGTGCCGAGACAGCCTATGTGCCAAGCAGGGTGCAGACTTCCAACAAAGGTTAACACCAGGCCAGGGTCTCAGGGACAGAGAGGGGACAGAGCTGGCGAAGAGTACACAGAACAAAGCCCATGCCTCCTGACCTCTGGCCTCATCCTTCAGACGCTGAACAGATTCTAGGAGATTCTCCTTCTCGTCAAGCTCACTCTCCAGGAAGGCATTTCTCTCAATGGCTTGATTCAAGCGCTGCTCGAAGTCTTCTAACGACATGATCGTGGCCCTGAGTGAGAGAAAAGCAAAGCTGTCCAAGAAAGCCATCGGTGACATCATCTGGTGCCCACACACCTGGGAGATGAGGACAGTCAGGTGCATGAGAGCAGGAATCCTGACACCACAGACCTGAGCAAGGCCCTTCACCTCCTGGAACCACGCTCATCACCTGCACAGTGGGGACTGTGAGCCTCATGAGGCGACAAGGCTGTCCTGAGGTTACATGAGACAAGGTGCACACAACACTCAGCAGTGAGCGAAACTTGCTAGGATCATGCACACGGGGCCCAGTCGACTGCCACAAGCTCCATCGTCTCTTGGAGACACACAATGCAAATGGCATTCAGAATATCCCACTAAAATGTACACATGATGTAATAATGTGCATGTAAACATGTAGCAGAGACTACTTGTAATCTCTGTTACTGTAAAAAGTTTAGAATTTTCAAAATGCCCAGCCCAGCTGTCCCGTTAACAACCACTTCTTGTGAACAGTGCAGACATCTCACTGGGATGCTGTGTTAAAGGCACTGAGAAGCGTCATAATAAAGAAATTCACTCAACTCTACAGCACAGAGAAGGTGGCGGGCCCAGTTTCCTCATGTGCAAAAAAAAGGGGCAGTAAGTGTCCCATTACATAGGGGTGGGGGTGGAGACAAGTACAATGATACAGGAAGCACGCAACAGATGTTTCACATATAAGTGCTCCATAAATGTGAGCGATGTTTATGGCTGACCCCGTGTTTGTCTCAGGAAGACCTTTAACTTCCTGCTAACTGCATCTCAGTAGTTAGAAGCGTATGTGCACAATGGGACCCAGGAGTTAACCCCTGGCTCTTCCCCGTAAGACTAGCTGAGTCCGTGGGTCACTTAACCTTGCTGGCCCTCCAACAGCAAAGTGAGGATTCATTCATTCATTTATTCAACATACCCTACTATGTCCAGATGGAGATGTTTTAGTACCGACCCCCAAAGGGCCTGCAGAGATAATAGGATAAAGCTACCAAGAGTGTCCAAAGAAAAGCAACAAAGACACAACACAGCAGAAATACACTGGAACCAGTTAAAATGACCCTAAGGTTGACATGTCAAACAACACCAAAAAAGATAAAATACCTAGAAATTAATGTAACAGCAAACACGTAAGACTGAACTGTAGGGCAGAGGAGTCTTGTAGAAATGCAAGAGGAAGAACCAGTATCATAAAGAGAAAGGTTTTCTGTAATTTGTGGTAAGCTTAACATCATCCTAATAAAAATATGAGTAGGTTTTAATTGGGGGGATGGAGGGACAAGGGGGCTGTTTAGAAAAATCATGTGATAATGAAGCAGAAATGGCAGGAGAACTCTAAAAAAGATTATCAGGGGAACTGGCTCTACCAGGTATGAAAAGTATACTATTACAAAGCCTCAGCAACAACAGACTGTGGGGGTGCAGTGTTAAACCATTATAAGCACAGACAGACCACGGGATCCAAAGGTCCAGAAACAGACCCAAATCCAAACAGATACATGAGAATTTATGATAAAGGGGCATTGCAAATCACTGATGAAAAGGTGGCTGGTTCCAACGCTATGTTTGGTAACTACTGGGTAGCCACCTGGAAAAATTTAATGTTGGGCCCAAACCCCATACTGTACCCCATGATGAATTCCAATTGGATCAAAAATTTAAACTTAGTATTTGGTCAAAATCTACTACTGGCTTCTGGAATGCCATAGAATGAAGATCAGAGGTATTTCTGGCATTTCTGAAGCTATGTGATCAGTTACCATGTGACTGTGTATAATCAGTAACAGTAATACCTGCAAGGCACTGCACTAAAGTTTATGGTTACTATGTGAATATTTGCTTTCAAATAAAGGTAAGCATCCTCGTGGTAACCTGAGTGAAAACAGCTTTATGTGTCTTTTACGCTGAAATCCTATCATCAACTGATGTACTCTCATAAAAGCATACGAGGTCGGACGATTCATTTCGTGAACTCATCCTAGAAAAAGTGCTACGTACCACATTCCTGAATATCACTACGGTCACCTTCGAAGGACTCCCCTTGGGAAGCTGTGCACCGATGCCAGTGCCTAGTCCACCCTTCAAAACAGTTTTGGAACTCTTTTTCTGGAATGCCCACCAGAGCTGTCATCGTACCTTGGCAAAATTATGACACCTCACTGAGTTGTACAGTGCTACCAACGTAAGGGCAGGGTGGCAAGTTTGCAAACTTAATTGTCGGATTTGGGAATGATGATTCCAACTCTATGACATTCTGGAAAAGGCAAAACTATGGAGACAGTCAAAAGATCTGTGGTGAAGGGGGGTTGCGGGGAGGGAAGGATGAGTAAGCAAAGCACAGAGGATTTTTAGGGCAGTGAAACCATTCTGCATGACACTGTGATAGCAGACCCACGTCACTACACATTTGTTCAAACCCACAGGATGTAATGTACACCGTCAAGAGTGAACCCTGGCATAAACTATGGACTTTGGTGATAATGGCGTGTCCAGGGGGGTTCATAGATTTGTAACAAGAGCACCCCACCCCTATGGTATATAGGATGTTGACAGCTGGGAAGGTTGTACACAGGTGAGAACAGGGGATTTACAGAAACGCTCTAAACTTTCCACTCGATTTTGCTGTAAGCCTAAAACTGCCCTAAAAACAAAGTCTGTTTAAAAGAACTTGCTTAAAGAATGAAGGCAAACGAAAGACACATAACCCAAACTAGGAGAATTCACTGCCAGCAGACATGCACCAAGAGACTCCTAAAGGAAGTTCTCCAAGCTGAAGGGAAATGACACCAGAGGGAAACCCAGGTCCTCAGGAAAAAGTGAGCCAGAAACGGTAAATAAGGGTGTAAATGTAAAGGCTATCTTTTTACCCTCTTAATTTCTTTAATATTCACTTGGCTTTTTAAAGCAAAAGTTATAACAATGTGTCGGGGAAGGCACAGCATTTATAGATGTACCCATAAGAACAGCTATTACAATTTCAGAGTATCAAGTTTGAGGACAGCCAATGAAGTGATAAGACTGCAAAGTTGCTGCATATTATGTAACTATTACAATATTAATTCAGTCTGATACTAACTAAGGAGACAGGAAAGTCTGGCATACATAATGTGAGCCCTAAGGCAACCACTAAAAAATAACACAAGAAACAGTGGAGTCAATGCAAAGGTCCCATGTTGGAAACAGGAGTGTGCATCACAGAATACATGCATTTGCCCCAACTGCTGGAATTGTGCACTTGAGATCCATGCATGTCACCACATGTAATTTACATTGCAACTTTTTTTTTTTTTAAGAAAAGTTAAGCCCTCATTTCCTTGTTTCACAAATAAAGCTAGCAAGGCTGTATCCAAATTTTAAGATGTATTTTCTTAAACAGCACACGCCTCAGTCAGAGTAGTTATTTGATAAATGTTAGTTACTACTGTATTTCATAAACGATAGAGGATTGGTTTAAGAAATTCTGGTGAGTTCCCTGGTGGTGTAGTGGCTTAGGTTTCGGCGCTGTCAACGCTGACGCCTGGGTTTGTTTCCCAGCCAGGGAACTACCCACATTAAAAAAAAAAACAGAAAGAAATAAATTCTGGTCTTTGACACGCTTCTTGCCTTAGGGCCTTATTTATTGAGCACATGCTTGTCCTTCTGCCTGGAATGTTCTCAGCTCACACCCTTCCTCTGGGTAACGCCCATGCAGCCCTGGTCTTGGTCTACCTGGCGTTCCTTTGGGAAGCCTTCCTTGACACCCTCCCACCAAGGGCCAAATTAAGATATCCTGTCCCATGCTGCAGAGCACCCTAGACTTGCAGCATTTGCTGCTGTCATTAAGTTGTGCATATTCGCCTGGTGTCCATTTCCGATGAGACTGAGGTCCATAAGGGTGCTGGCTTGGTTTTGCCCTCTGCTGAATTCTCTATACTCAACACAGTGCCTGGGACCCAGGTAGGTGCTGGGGGACAAAAAGCAGAGACCAGAGGCTCCAAGACCTGTGTCCTCCCCGCCGACGTACCGTTTGGCTCTTTCCAAGTCATCATTGGCTTGCTCCAGCTCCCGGATATACTTCTGCAGCTGGTCTTTAATTGCTTTCGTCTGGGCCAGGTCATCCTCCAAGGCGGAAATCTGCCGGTAGCCTTCAGAATGCTGCGTCTCAAACTTCTCCTGAGGGACAGAACGGACAGTGAATGAACAATTTCAGACTTCTAATAAGCTACATGTATCTCCCTGCTCCCTCATCATCTCTTTAAAACACCGAAGATTAGTCCTGAAACACACGCTCTCCTGCTGTAGTGGACACCTGCTGCTTTTAGCCACTGAACATCCATTCCTTCCCCACCCCATAGCCTGCCAGCACCCTGACTGCCTTAAGGGATTTTCATCTCTGTCATTACCTATAATGGGACCAGTCTTCCCATCACACCTGCTGAGGTTCCTCCCAGCCTCCTGCCACAGTTCTCAGCTAGGTCTGTAGAACCTTCTGTCCACAGACGTGGACTCTTAAGCAAGGGACAGAAGAAGGCGGGAACAGGGAGCCATCACATCCCGAGGGCTTCCTGTCTCCCAGCCCCTGTGCACCTTGCCACCTTCCAAATCGGGTCCTTGCAGGCTCTGGGTGTCAAGAAGCCCCCAACTATCTTGAAAGCAATAATTTTTCTCAAGGTGTCCACAGCCAGAGAAAGCCACATGAACCTCTCTCTGCAAGCGTCATCCATGACGGTGATAGAATCCACGTTACATAACACACCTGGATTACAGACAGAACCTCAGGAATCCTCACAACGAGAGCAGGAACACCGTCTGTGTGCTTAGTCTGACACCTGCTCTGCCCGAATGATCTAGGACACTCCCCCTGAAGCATGTGGAGGTTAGAAGGAACTTCTAGATCTCTGCTGGGAGTGGGGAAGGGAAGGAGGGAAAGAAGGAAAGAGGGAAGGAGGGAAGGAAGGAAGGAAAGAAAGAAACAAAGAGGGGAAAAACCTGCCCCGAATTATAAATGGAAGCTTGGTGTGTTCTGGCTAGTGCTTCCCAAGGCCTCAATGATCTGTGGTGCCCGATTGTGGTGCCAACATTTGTTATCATGCTTCCTGTGTGCCAGCCTCTGGACTCGGGACACTGCTTCCACTGCCTCATTTAGTGCCACTGCAGACAGGTGGGGACTAAGGCTCAGTTCCTTGATTAGCCCAGAGTCAACTGTAGCAAAGGACTGAGCCAAGATCCAACCCAGGCCACCTGGGCTCATGCTCTTAAACTTTGCTAAACTGCCCTCAACCATATTAATCCAGGTCACATAGGTAGGTGCAAGCGCACGTGTCCAGGCCACATAGGTAGGTAGGCAGATAGGGGTGTGTGTGTCTGCTGTCTCTGTCTGTCTCTCACACACACACACTTCTGCTCCAACTTCTCTTTCTGATTACTTTCCTTCACCAAAACAATCTTACTACCTTTTCTTTACCTATATATAAGAAAAAACAAACAAACACCACTCACTTCCCACCAGCAAGACCCAAGGTCTAATTAGAAAGTTAAACAGGCAGACTCCTTCCTTTCCTTTACTCAGTCGAGTAAACAAAGCTATTGCTGTTACAGAAACGTCTGGATGCACCAGGGAGTGACGTAATGGTGTGTAGGCCAGAGGCCCAGGGAGCTGCTGTGAGGAGGAATGCCCAGAGAAGCCGATTATTTACAGGGTGACGACAGGGCGGGCCTCCCACATCCTCAGGCTGCCTGCCGGGTCCCCTCTGCTTCCTGGCTGGGAGCAGAGGAAGCACCCCCACTCAGGCCAGCGGGGGAGACCAGGTGCTGGGCACAGCGAGTTCCCAGGTGTGGCTCAGCTGGCCTCACCCGCTTTGGGCAGGTGCATCTCCCGATAAAACAGGAGGGTACGGGATCCCAGCTCGCATTAACCTCAATCCAAGTGCAGGTTCTAAGGGGACGCAGTTAACGGGCTTCTCCACCAGCACAAAGATCCAAACGATGCCCTCTGAACTCGTGCGCGTGAAAAGCTGCTGCTGAAATGTTGCGCTTTCATTTGGAGCTAATTATAATAAGCTGTCAGCTGGTGGAGGCATCAATAGACACTCTGTGATCGCGTACAGGCTGTTTTTATTCAACATGCGATGAATGAGCCAGTTGTCAGGAAGTCCGACTCCGCTGAACACATTTCTCTTCGGTGACAAGCATGGGCTGGTGGCACCTCTTTACTCCCAAGTATTTCCACTACTCCCCTCGCTCTACGCCGAGGTTCATGTTACCTGTCGTGTGGGTGTGATGAAGTGCTTTTGCAGGTTCAAGGGCTCAGCCTTGCAGCAGACGACGACTACCCGGTAATGGCCTGGTACTCATTCTGTATCCGTGGAGGGCCTCTTCCCCTCTCCAAGCCATCGCCCTTACCACCGACCTCCCCTCCACACACGTTTCATGCCCGAGGCCCCTTCCCTTTAAGAACTCCGGTGACAGTTCCTCAGTGCCCAGGGCAGGGGTCAAACACTAGTGTTTGCAAGCGCTAAGGTGGGAACAAAATTGAGTGCAGTGGGTCAGGCTTGGGGATAAAACAAGTGACACTTATCTCTCAGTGTCAGAGATGGAGGGGACAGTTGGGACTGGGGCAAACTGGGAGCACCTGCTCTCAGCAACCCCAACCTGGCTTCTGGCCGGTGTGGAGCATGCAGGCCCAGCGCGGCCAGAGCCGCCAGTCTCACAGGAAGTCGGCAATCCAGATCCTACCGCCCCACAACGCTGAATGTTGGTATCCAGTATTTTGCAAACATAAAGACATGCACTTCACTATCAAAAGAATAAACTATAAACAAACCCTTAATTCTCATTATTACTCACACGCTGAAGGATTTTACAGGGATGTGTATAGGTGTCTGTGGTTCACTTTGAAATGTATCACAGCCTAAGACAGACTGATGGATGGAGAGACAGGTAACAAAAAGCAAGCATGGCAAAGGTTCTTGGTAGAGCCTGGGCAATGGATAGGCAGGTGTTCTCTGGAAAATTCTTTTACCTTTGCTGTGTGCTTGAAAGCTTTCCTGATAAAATGCTGAAGAAGAACCCCTAAAGGCTGAGCAAACCGCATCTGCAGGCCAGGCTGATCTGTATGTAGCCACTCTGGACTCTGGGGTCTACAATGTAAAAGCCTGCACTCCACTGTTCAGCTTCCAAGACCTTTGGGGACTCCCCTCTGCGCCTCCCCACCCCTAATCACCAGTCCATCTGCTGTCCCCACTTTGTTCCCCATGTGCCAGTAAAGCCAGGACTCCCAAGGTCCACTCATCACTCATTCTTACTGGTATCTATGGCAGGTCCAGATCCCTGTCAACCCATGTAACCAGCTGCTGGCCATGCACCCCACCCCCTCTTCAAAGACCAGCACCTTGAGGAAACTGTGTCCACACAGATCTCCGGCTCTCAGGAGGAGCTCATGGTCAGTACCCTGTAAGAGCATCTAAGTGCTTCATGGATGTTAGGTTTGTCCCGCCCACCAAGCTGCCAGAGGGCAAGGGGCGTGTCTCTCTCCTTGTCACCTGCAGCCCTGGGCACCCACTGCAGGGCCTGGGCTCCTGGGCTCACTGAAATTTAAGTGGGGAGCTTTACTAACAGAAATAAAGATATGCAGACATGTCGGGGCCCCGCCCAGGCTTACCAAGAACAGGGCAGGCCGGGTTTGGGCCTGCCTGATGTTTACAAAGCCAGCCAGGTGATCTTCCTGGCAGCGTGGGCTGAGAGCCAGTCTGGAGGCACAGCTACACTTAGCGATCACTCGCTAAGCACTAAGAATGTCCAAAGGCCATCTACACCCTTCAGAGGAGGTATGTCCAACCTGCAGCCCAGGACGGCTCTGAATGCAGCCCAGCACACTGTACAAACTCTTAAAAACATGAGGAGGATTTTCGTGACCTCTTTTTTTAGCTCATCAGCTATTGTTTGCATTAGTGTATTTTGTGTGTGGCCCAAGACGATTCTCTTTCCAATGTGGCCCAGAGAAGCCAAAAGGTTGGACACCCCTGCTATATAGAGCAGTGGTTCTCCAGATACTTGGCAATGTCTACAGATGTTTGGGGTTGTCATAACCTGGGGCAAGGGGTGCTACTGGCACTTAGTGGGTGGAAGCCAGTTAAACATCCCCCATGCAAAACTCAGCCCCCCCAACAGAATTATCTGGCCTCCAATGACAACACTGCCCAAGCTGAGGAATCTGCTCCAGACTAGTATTGTCCAATAGTACTTTCTGCAATGATGGAAACATTCTATAGCCCCTGTGTCCACCAACAAGACCCACTAGAGACATGGCAATTGAGCACTTGTGAAGTGTGGCCAGTATGATTGAGAAGTTGAATTTATTTATTTTATTTTCATTAATTTCAATGTCAACAACCACCTGTGGCTAAGGGGTGCCATACTGGACAGCGTAACCCTGGATCTTACACTATAATGATCAGTAATTCCAGTGACACCCCATATGCTAAAACTGTCATCCCTTCCCGTGCCGTGTAAGATTATAGACAAGCCTAGAATGGCCCCGGGGACAGGTGTGTGACTTGCTCCTCCCATCGTGGCATCAACACTTCAATGACCACATCTGCCCAGCAGGCCTGGAGGTGGGAGGAAGCCTAGGCTCACTTTCCTAGTCACACCTGCCACGCCGGAAGCCTGTCTCTGCCCGCATGCATCCCCCCGCCCCTCACCTTGATGGTCTCCAGCTCCATGCGAAGGCGGTTATTTTCCGTCAGGAGGTCCCTGTTCCTGGTTTCAATCTGCTGCAGCTGCGTCTCCAATTCGGCTTCGTACTCTCGGCTCCCCTCCTGGAATTCTCGGAGCTCCTCCTGTGTGTTCTCTGCCCTACAGCCGAGGTCCCAGATGTCAGAAAGTAAGTTACTGAGCACTGACGTGCTGCTGAGCATTAGACATGAGGCAGAAACTATCCTGACCCTCGTTTTACAGATGAGAAGGTGAGATTTGGACAAGACGAGTGACTTGTCTCAAGGTCACACGAGTAAGAAACTGAGCTTGGACCTGAACCCAGAAGTGCCTGACTCCAAAGCCATTCCTTAACCAAGTCACTCTTCAATCATTCATTGGGTCATTCAATCAAGTATATGTTTTTTGAGCCCAACATGTAGTAAATACATTTTGGATTGTGTATCCTCTACAGACTTATTTATGAGTAGAAACTGGACATAACATAAATGTTCACTTATTACACCACTATACTGTGTCCATCAAGACAAAAGTCATGACTACAGGGGAAATACATGACTTTAACATAAACAATATACAGAAACTGCTAAAGATTTTGCTTACCTTGGTTCAGTCACCAATTCAGAAGGAGAGTGCAGCCAAGAAATAAAGAGAGGGCTGAGACTCAGAAAGGCAGCAATGGAAAAATTAGGAAAGATCACCAAGAGCAAAGATGTGTCATTAGAGACCAAGGCTAAGGTCATCCACACCCTCGTATTCCTAATTACTATGCACAGATGAGAAAACTGGACAGTGAAAAAGGCTGGCAGGAAACAAATTAATTCATTAGAGATACAGTGTGAGAGGGGAGTTCTATGGACACCCTGGACTTCCAGAAAGATGAACAAGTAGGTGCTACAGCAAGTTAAGCCTGAAACATCACTGGAGGCCAAAATGGCATAACTAAGGCTGTCCTAACTTCAGGAACACCAGGAGAGGGCAGGGTTCTCCCGGAAAGAAAATAATGTTGGGAAAATAGACAGCAGCAGGAAAACAGGAAGGCCAGATACAAGATGGACTGACTCCATAAAAGAAGCCAGAGGCAGGAGTCTGCAGGAGCTGAGCAGGGCTGCGAGGATGTTACTCATTCATAGGGTCGCCAGGAATCGGAGCTGACTCAATGACACGTAATACACATAACGTGTCCCTCCACCATCCCAGAGACCCACTGGCTTCTCAGTCCTTAAAATGCAAGGCACATTATTTTAAAAGTATCAGCCTGAGTTACCTTGAAGTCAGACTTAGCACAAAGAAATTGGAGGGACTGGAAAAGACCTCCACATAAAGATGGTAAGAGTCCATGAGAAATAAAACAAACAGTGCTGAGCACACACACACACACGTGCGCGCACACATGCACCTCCCAGATACGAGCACTGAAACACTGGGTTCAGATGTTAAAATCCCCAACAAGCCATGGCTAGGCACAGGGAGATTCCCCACCCGCGAGGCACTGACCGGATGTGGCATTCGGGAAATAAGGAGGGAAGCAGCAGTTTGCTTGGGACCATCAGCTTCGGAGTTTACATTCCAGCTCTGTTACTTACTGGCCGTGTGACCTTGATGGGCAAGTTACTTGCCTTCACTGAGGCTCACTCTCCTCATTGGTTAAAGGGGACAATGAGGGTTTCTCCGGGGCCACTTGGGAGGTTTAACTGAGATCACACATGGTAAGCCTTCGCATTACACGCCCACAGTAAATGACTTCTGCCATCGTGATGGGGACAGAACGCACAGGGAACTTTGCAGAACTGACCTTTGCTTGTATGTCATGGCCAGGTCTTTCCAATAGTTAGCTTCTTCCTCCTCGGAGCTGAAAGTCTTGCCCAAGTCCTCCATTGTGAAGACAGGGGACGAGGTCACTCTTCTTGTGGCATGGTGTCTAGGAGAGAAGGTTCTAAAATAATTACCCACAGCTGATCTTTAATGGGGGAAAAATTCCTAACTTTATGTTGGATTACATGATAAAAATGTAGCCAAAAAACTAAAATTAAACCCCAACAAAGGGATCATAAACCCAGTTTGGGTCACTTTTTGTTTGACATGCCTGTAACACATTGACATGTGACACTGAGCCTGGAAACTCTGGGGTGAAGTCTGGGCTAATGTTGCAAATTTAAGGGCAGGAGTGTTTCTTGTGGTACCACTGGAGACTCTAACGAGGACTAGTTATGAGACTCTGAAGGTCATTAGGAGCCCAAATGAGATGTCTCCGAGGTCCTGTCCATCCTTCCTTCAATGACACAACTAGGCTGCTGTGTGTCCTTGGAGACAAATGAAAGAATGCAACCCCTCACTTGGCAAGACATAACCGACAAGCTGGATTTGGGGCTAAAAATACAACTCACTTGGCTAAATTTGTTAGTGTTGACATGGACACAATCGCCAACTCCTGGATTCCTGGTAGAAACTGCACACTTTGTTTACATTTGAGCACAACTCTCACTGATAACCACACATTTGTCAGTACCTGCATGCACATCTCTGCCTAATTTCTCTCCCTCTCCTCTTTCAGAGAAAGCACGCCTTGTTCGCTCCCACCCACCCACTCCTAGGAAACAGAGTTCCTCTGAAAGCTTGACCTAAGCAGAGAAGCTAGATGGAGCAGAGGGCTGTTAATCTGTTTACATTCCCCCCCCCCCCCCGCATTCAGCATTCCCTCTTCTACTTTTTTTGTAACAGCGCCCCAATATTCCTTTGGGGGAACTGACCCTACACTTACTCCATGTGATTCAGATGGCCTTCACATCACCTTCTGCATCTGGGAAAAGGCACCTGACTACTCCTGCCTCCAGCATCAATAACTGGATCAGGGGTGGGCCTAACCCAAGCTGAGCCAATGAGTGTCCAGGCCCAGGCCTTTGGCAGAATAGAGAAACTCTCCAAAGGAGGTGTTAACAAACCTTCTTGTGGTAATCATTTCCCAATACATCCAGACATCAAACCATCATGTGATACACCTTAAACTTACCCTGTGTTATATGTCAATTATACCTCTCTAAAGCTAGGGAGAGAAAGAAAGAACACTCCCTTTCCACTAGGGTTCGTGAGACTGCAGGAGGTGCGCCTAGACCTGCCAGCAGTCATCTCTGCATCACTAGACAGGAGACTGCCTGAGAAAGAAGCCACAACAGAGGAAAGCAGGTCCTGATGTGAAGGTAACACCTGGATCCAGCTGTACCTGACTTACCGTTGGAGAGATAATCAACTCCCTTTCTCGGTTGGATTTCTGCCACAAGAGAGTTCTAACTAATTTATGGGGTGATAGACCTTGTTTGCTGAAAGTGAAAAAATACCATATCTAGAGGGTAAATAACGGCAATTAACATGCCATCAGGTGAGGGTAAACCTGGGTCCGGTACTTCCTGTTCAAGACATAAGCTCTGATGAGCCCACATCTCACCTCACAAGCAGTCACCAAACCAATGTCTACTGTGTCAAGCGTACAGAGCCCACACAACTGTAACTGAGTACTGGGTAGTCATCAGTGATCTTATGGAGGACTGCCTGGCGTGAGAGGAACTCTGCATCCAATAGGGTAAGAAAGCGAGGAATTAGGGACAGCGAATGTACACTGACTTTTCCTACTGTTTGGAGAAAGGTCATGTCCAAGGTTCAATGCAATGGATTCCTGCCTCCTTCTCTAAATATCTCCCACCCCCTACCTGTGTCCACTTACGCTCCAGCCATACTGTCTTCTTTTCTATTCTTTGAACACACCAAGCTTGCCCAACCTCAGAGCCTTTACACGTGCTATTTCCTCTGCCTGGAATGCTTCTCCAAATTCAAATCTCTTCCCAGCAGGCATCCTTCTTGCCAGTCAGATCCCAGTTGAAATGTCTTCCCAAGGGAGACCTTCCTTGACCATCCCACCAAATACCCTGTCCAGACCTTCACTATCATAGTAACCCTCATTTTATTTCACCACTCTATGAGTTCTGTTTTATCTTTCCTCATTGAAATGTCCGTTGTTGAGCATAGGGACCCCCTCCCCAGGTGTACATGAAAAGGAGAATCCAATACAGTTACTGGAATTTAATAACCTTCATCCTGTATTCCTGATGGATGAGTTTTAGAAAAGGCCTTCTTAAAATACTGTTATTGTGGCTAATGAGTCTCAAAGCTTAATCCTCAGGAAAGAAATGAATTTGAGATGTTGTAGGAGGCGCTCCATTGCGGGAGAGGCTCTAATTACAACCACACAAATGGAAAGAAAGGATCTGGTTTGGGGCTGCAGGGACTAAGAAGACCTGAGCTTACGTCACAGGCTGCTCGGTCTCTGACTCCTTTAACTGAAGGGCAAAAACCGCAGGCCTGGCACTTCAACCAAAACCCCCTGTGTTTTAAGAACAATCCTCAGGGAAGAGGAAAACATATACTACAGGCTAAGAGGGAAGAAGTAATAGCTGAATTTCACTATGTTATGAAACAGAAATCTTAAAAACATAAGATTCCCCTGTCACATCTCAGAAAGTTCTAGTGTGTGTTATTCTCCACTGTAGAAAGCAGGTAAGATGACTTGCATCTTCCAACATTCTCTACTGAATTTTATCACCTTCTATTTGCTGTGTGCTGGGCACTTAACTTATTTTCAAACAACTTTAAGTCTTCAAAGCCATTCAACTGTAAAAGCAAGACAATCACTTGGTTTCTTAGAAGCAGAAGTTGGAGCAGAAACTTTGTATGCCTTGGCCATTTACATGGGTGCAAGTGAGCAGCAGGGCCAAACCACACCCAAGTGTAAGAGTGAGGTGTCTTTAAATTCAAGTTCAAGGTGTCCCTGGGGTTGCAAACAGACTGATTAGAGGTCAAATTCACAGTTTCAGTTGGCCCCCCCAGTCTTTTAAAAGTCTTTTATTAACGCTTGGTCACATATACACGACTTTGTACCCATTATCTTTAAAACCAATTATTGCATGCATTTATTCCATGCATTACAGGTGTTCAGTCTAACTTGTGTTCTCAATACACCATCATGCCATCATGCCCCAGCATTGTGGGCCAACCTAATGGGCACCTCAACTGCATACAGCATACAAGGAAGAACATGCTGGGCCCAAATGGTTCAAAAAGTCTCTGTTTTCTATTTTGCATAACTTAGATCTACTATTCCTACAAAAAACTGTGTTTCACCAAGTTTTTTTTTTTTTTATGGTGTGCCTTTCACAATTCAAATTAACAAAAAGTCTGGAAACACACTTGAAAACACATCTTTGATTTCAAAACTAGAAAAGCCGAAGCCCTCTCTCGTCTTCCCTCCTAGTGAAAAAAGCCAGTGCATGCCAGTCAGGAGCGATACACACCTATAAACCATCGGGAATTAACTCATCACCTTCTCCACCCCAACCACAATCCTTCCCAGTCCAAACAAGAGGAAGAAGTGAAGAAGGGAGGGAGGGAAAAAGGTTGCCCAACGCCAGCATCTGCTCCAACAGTGTCTATGCTATGACGCAGGCTTTACATTTTGCAGAAGTGGCATCACTGGGGCAAAATCAGTCAAGCGTCAACAAGTCTGGCTTCTGCTTTTGTGCTTTCAAAGTCTGCAATGATCTACCCACAAAAATACTTAGACAGGCATGCCAAGGGCACAGGCTCAAGGGTGTACACCATCATTCGATGTGGAAACTGGAGAAACTTAACTGTCACAGAGGACTGATTGGGAAAACTATGTGGCTGTGTTGAAGAATTATATATACTAAGATGGAAGCAAGTTCCTGATAGGTTAAAGAATGCCACTTTTGTTTACAAATGCATCTCCAGGACCCAGGTAAAGCAGGCAGTGGGGTAAGAACTTATACCTGGCACACTACTATACATGTTGATTTTTACAGTGAGCACATATTGCTTTTGAAATTTTAAAAACCTTAACTTGGACCAAAAAAATAGACTAGCTGTTGTTCAAGGATAATTTTATTCGACTGAACCAAGATGCCAGGGATTGCACTTTTCCTCCTGTGGTTCCCCTCTCCTCCATCCTTTTTCAAACATTTCTGAACACCTACTAAGTGCCAGGCACAGCTGGGAGAGGCAGATAGAACGTGCCTACATTAGTACTGGCTGCAAACACAATGCTAGCAGCGGACACCAACCTTCTGTACCCAGGGGTGTGCATGTTAGGAAATTATCTTGTAAGGAAAGGGGCCATAATTTCTCTGGGCTCACATGTTCTCAGGCAAAAAGAACATCCTTTGGAAACAAAACTCCATCAGAACAGCATAAGCCAAGTTTAGAAACTTTACCCAAAATGGGATAAAATATACCAACCAGAGGCCCCTGAGAATTCAAGGGCATATGTCATCTGGATCTAATTCGACCCAAAAGACACACCAGGAGGAAAGATTTAAGTTTCAAAACTGAATCCCAGTGTGTGTGCTGGCGGGGGGGCCGCAGGTAACAAGTAGCTCTGGAAGTCACTGGGATTCAATCCCTCTTCAAAGCACCCTACCCATGTCCTACGATGTCATCTTATCCTAGGACACACAAACAGAACTAGCACAGAAAACGATAAATCTCTGCCCAGCGCACGTTCCAAATGCATCTCTTAGAAAAGAAGTTTAAACGGGCCTCTGGCTAAGAGTAACAAAGACACAACCTGTACAAACCCCGGAGGAAGAAATCAAGAAAGCTCCCAGCCTCTGGAAGCAGAGAGCCTGGCACGACTGGAGAAGAATCATGCCGCTTCCCCCAAAGTGGTGTCAAGGGGGTGGCGGGGGTTTTCCCATGACCTCAGGCAGGCAGGTAAGCCCAGCCACCGCATTCAAGCTGTAGAATAAGCGTTTTCATCTTTTATCCAATCCGTCCCCAAAGTGCTGTCAGGGGAAATCTGAACCGTCCTGCAGCAGAGATCTGAGAAAAGCGAAGGGAAGGAGCCGGTTCCAAACACGTTCCAGAAGGGAGGGCGGTGCCAGGAGGAGGGGGGTTTTTGGCAAGAGGCCTGCACTGAGGGTGGAGCACGGGTGGGGGAGTGAGAGGAGGAGGGTTACCAGAATGAGGGGGAGATGGGGGCGGCAGGGGGAAAGGGGGTGGCGAGGATTGAGGAGACGCGGAAAACAGAGCGAGAAAAGAGACTACGGGACTCCAGGAGGGGCATGGCGCGGGGGGAGGGAATGGGAAAGCAGAGGAGCCGGGGTGCCGGGACCGGGGACGAGGGGGCAGAAGGACCGAGGAAGTCAAAGAGAGACGCGAGGGCAGCAAGAGGAAGAAAGTTGGCAAGGGCGAGGAGCCGGACGGCAGAACGCAAGGGTAGGACGGCACAAAGTTAGGTCGACTCCAGAGAAGCGGGACTCTCGAGCCCAGCACCCGGCACCACCGGAGTCCCTGCAGCCAGGAAGCGACGCGCAAACGAGAGGAGCCCCCGGGTCCCTGAACGGCGGCGGCCGGGGGTCCCGAAAGCGCGGCGGGCGCCAGGGCGAGGCAGAAGAGTTTCCCAGCCAGAAGAGTCCCCGGGCGGCCGCCACCCTCGGCGGCAGCTGCGGCTCCGCACTTACCCGGGATCCGACGACGAGAACAAGCAGCGGCAGCAGAAGCGGCGGCTGGCTGAGGGCGGCGCG
>PVJL010013503.1:0-31910 GCA_004026885.1 Lyroderma lyra
ATCCCATCCCATCCCATACCTCTGCCACTAACCCTACTACACCATTGACACTAACATCACTGATAACCACCAACTTCACTGACATCCCATTATCATTACTAAAACTTACAATGCCACCTGTGCCACCATTACGCCACTGCTGACATCACCATTACCACTGCCACTGTAATTGACATTACTACTATAGTCTTCAATTGACATCACTAATACAATCATTCACCACCATCATTATTAACATCATAACTCCTCCCACCATCATCACTACCATCACCACTGACATCACCATCATTGTCATCACCACCATCATCGCTGACATTACCACCACCGCCACTATTATCTTCTCTCCTAGAACTATGAATCTGTCCTTAAGATACAAAAGGAAATTTGCAATTACACATTCTTTAAGGTGATAATCTGGTCCTCACTCAACTGTAAGTGTCATGGAAACAGGGATTGTGTTTCTCTCTTCTCCAAGGTTGAGTTCTCAGTTCCTGGACACTGGGTAGGTCACAGTAAGGACTCAATAAATATGTGTTGAATGAACATACTATGTAGACCAGCGTAATCCCTACACCAAGGGGAACTTAGGCTGCAGGATTTCAATGCTTCCCATCATTCTATCCCCAGACTGGGCCTAGAAGAAAATAGCACTGGAGGATATAAATGTTAAACTAAGCAAAGAGAAGCCTGTGCTGGCTCTGTGACATGCCCAGCAGTGTGGGAGGTGATGATCCACAGCTGGGGGAGCTGCAGGGGCGCTGAGAGAAGTCCGGTTCTTCTAAAATCTTTACGTCCGTCACTGCATCACTTGGACTTTATCTGAACCTGGATCAGTTTGGTGTCAAGACAATCCAGTTCATCTTTAAGACCAACAGAGGTTTTCAAACATGCTCCCAGAAGGCCAGAGGTTCCTCGGAGATACCATAGGGAATAGGTGAAGTTTGAGGAGGTGTCTGATGGGGTCACGGGGAGGGCAGCTCTGGGCTCCCCATCCAAACTTCAACCACTGGGCTCCTGGGAAAGACTGTGTTATAATGGGGTTCCAGTGATTTTAAAAACAGGGTTGAAAACCATTGGCCTAGAAGGTGGGTGCTTGAGATTTTTAGTTTTGGAATAGATGTTTGGCATTGTGTATATGTCCCCACCAAAGCTCATAGGCCCACTAATGCCACCAGGCCAAAAAAAAAAAAAAAGCATTAGGAAATACATATCTGATGTTTCCGCTCTTCCTAAGGCCACCATTGGCTCACCAAGATGTCTTTTCCTCTGGTTCTTTGGTAGAATAAAAACAGTTTTGTTCTTGGAGCACTGTATTTCATGCAGGAACCCTTTAAATAAACCATCCTGGGAGCATGAACCCAAGGAGAAGCGCAGTATATGAATTTACCCATGTGCCCTCCTGCCCAGCAAATGCCGGCCCATTAGCCAGGCAGCCAAGACCCTGGTGGGGAGGGGACAGGCCCCACTCTTCAGCAACACCCCCCTATAGCAGAGACACAGCATCTAAGAGACTCAGAGCCAGCCACGGATGGGAGATTGTCACCTGAGGGGAAGTCACCTGAGGGGAAGGAGAGCAGACATAATTGGTGACATAGTGCCTTCCAAGTGATGGTCACTGAGAGGGACAGGATGGGGCAGAAAGGCGGGGCAGTTGGCTGAAGAGTGAGAGGGTTATGCCTCACCTCAAGGGCCAGTGTCGACAGCAAGACCCATGGGTCCCTGATGCTCATGTATCAGCACCCTCTGGGAAATTATGGCCACAGGGCAGGGCTGCATGTGTGTGCGCGCACGTGTGTGTGTGTGTGTGTGTGTGTGTGCACGCGCACGTGCATGCATGTGTGCATGCGTGCATGTGGGCGTGTGTGTGTGCATGTGTGCGTGTGTGTGCATCCGTAAGTGCATGTGTGCACGTGTGTATGTGTGTGTGTGTGTGTGCGTGCGTGTGCGCGCGCGTGCTCACATACGCAGGTGCACACACTTGAGCAGCTATGGGGGCACCTGGCCAGCCCCAGCCTCTTTCGGCTGATCTTTGTATCTGCCCTCGGGCACTCTTCAGAGCATGGTCAGGTGGCCTGAGCCTCTGCCACAGGAGGGACAAAACTGCCCCAGCCAGGGAAAAGATGGCATTCTGTGGGGAGACTGAGTAAGCCTACAAGAGATAGTTAATTTTGAGGAGATATTTGGAGACTCAGAAATAGAAGTGCAGTTGTGAAGGAGGCTTTGAAAGCAGGAGGGGAAATGCCTGCTAGCCAGAGATTTGGGATGTGTCCTTCCACAGACTGCTGGGGAAGCTCTGGAGAAACTGTTTCATGTGTTATTGGTGTGTTGGGCGAAAGGGGAGGAATCGGGGAGCAAAGCCCTGGAGTCAGACCGTCCTCTCAGGACTGAGTCCAAGGCATTGAGCAAGCCTATTAGACGTGTTTGATTCTCTTCCACAGGAGGCAGGAGAGACGGCTTCCCGAGTTGGTTACTCTCTTAACCATTGGCTTCCCAGTGCAGAACGTGTTAAACCCTCAACCACAGAGCAGTTGCCAACCTGCACAATCGCTTCGCAGCCTGCACCCTCTCTCGAGCCCTTGCGCCCTCTCTTCTCACCCACTAGGACTCTCCTCTTATTGCACAATCCTGTCTCTGCCCTCCGTCCCCACCCACCACCGCCACGGGGGACACACTGCCCACACAAACTGTGACGACAGAAGGCTGTCTGTATTGCAGTTGCATTACCTATGCCCTCACCCTAACACCCCAGCAGACTTGATCCTGATCTCTTGGCTGAAGCACCATCTTCATTTTGTCCACTGAGCGCATCTCTCCATTGTGAGTGTCCTCAGAGAAAGAAATCCTTTAATGACCGAGGAACCTGGGAAAAGGAGGGTCTGGCAGGTTGAGGGGCACAGACATTGGTCTGCTGCTCTCATTTGCTAGTTTGTCCAGCCAGTGACATTCTCCTGAGCCCCTGGGTGTCTAGCCCTGTGCCCAGATCCACTGGGATAGACACAGGGAACAAGGACTGAGAGCTGTGTCCTCAGTGGTATGTTCAGAGGCAGGAGTTACACACGCACACACACGCACACAAGACCGCGTAGAGCAACCCCGATGGGCTGGTGGCAGAGAACATGATACAAACTGTCTCTGAATATGCCTGCCACGGGCTGGGCTTGGGAGGAAAGGCTTCTCAGCTGAGGAAGAGGACAAGGCCACTTACATCCTTCTGGATGAGCTCTGCATAGACCAAGCAGGCAGCCGAGATCAGCTCGTCGGCGTCAAGGTCGACCAGGCTGTTGCAGGCCTGTGCAGGGAGGAGGAGGAGGAGGAAGCATGACTTTCTGGGCACAGGCTCAGGGAACAAAGCCTCTGCTCGCGGCAGTCACGGGGCCACTGGCCCTTCCCCAACCAGCCTGGCACGGCGCCTGAAATTTCACCATGGGAATTTCATGTTTTGGGGAGATAGTAAATGTCATTTTCATACTGGGCTCCAGGGAATCCTGGGGTTCCACCGAGGGTCTCAGGGGCTCCTAAGGAAGACTTCTTTGATAACTGGGGTAGCACCTAAGACATATATATATGTGGGTAACTCCCTGGCTGGGGATTGAACCCAGGCCACAGCACTGATAGCGCCAGCGCCAAAGCCTTAAGCCACTTCACCACCAGGGAACTCCCTAAGATATTTTAAACAAGGGCTTCAGCTGCTTTTTAGAAATGTTAGAAAACTCTAGGTCTTGTGCCACAGGAGGACCCTAGGGCCATGCGATTACCTGTGAGGTAGTCAAGCCTAGTGGTTAAGAGCCACTAGGCATCAGTTTTCTCCTAGGCTATTAGGGGTGAGGATGATGATGGTTGTCGCCCCTCTGGGTTAGGCTTGTTGTGAAGCTTAAATGAGTTCATCTATACAGCACATGGCACAGTGCTCAGGACAAGTCAGCTCCCATTGTGATTCCTGCTCCAGAGCAAGGGGGGCCCCGAAGCCCAGCACCCCACGAGCCTGGGGCCTTCAGCGGTATCAAGGCCTTCAGGAGCTGTGGGCCCGGACTTGGCTAGAGGGTGCTCTCACCAGGAGGATGTCGTCGCCAGCCAAGCTCTCCCGCAGGACCTGCTCACGTACCATCTGCAGCAAGCTGTAGGCCACCAGCACCTGGAAGTTTCTACAGGGCTTCCCTGTCAGCAGAACCTGCAGGGGGGCAGGTGAGTCTTGGTCTGAGCCCTGTGGCCTGAGACTGCACACGCCTGTAGTATGGTGGGGTACCACCAACCATGTGTCCTTGGTCAGCCATTCCTGGGCCTCGCTACTGACTTGCTCATTCATTCATTCATTTATTCATTCACTCATTCATTCAGGCAAGTGATCACAGCTACCTCTGAGGTTCTAGGCATTGAGCTGGTTACTGAGGGAATCAGAGGGAAAGCCCAAATTCCCTGAAATTAGGAAATTTACCACATAGAGGGAGTGAGGAGGAAGACAGAAAAGGAGAGAGGGAGTAAAGGAGGAAGGGGGAGGGGAGGGAGGGGAAGAGGGAGCGAAAAGAGGAGGAGGAAGGGGAGAGGGTGAGAGAACAACGGGGTGACTGTCTGTAACATTTGAGCAGAGCTTTGGAAAAGCAATGGTTGAGGGGTAGGTAACAATCCAGGGTGTCACCAAAGGCCTGGGGGGTGAGCATGGACTTGGGCATGGACGCCAGGAGGTCAGCAGGGAGGGCTGAGGCAGGTGGGAGGTGTGACTCGTGGGGCACTGTACCAGGCTGCGTCCTGCAGACAGTGGAAGCCACTGGACAGGGCAGTGATGGGTGGTGGGCATGTTCCCAGGGAGGTTCATCTGTGATGGCCCTGGGGACAGGGATCAAAGGACTGCAAGTGTGATCTGTCCTTGGGGACCCCACCTTTTCCAGGAGTGAGGGCTCTGCGAGGAGGGGAAGGCCGAGGAAGAGGGAACCGAGGAAATGGGGACAGAATGAGGCCGCTTGGGCGGGGCCCGGGCCGGGGGAGCTGGGCCGCAGGCCAGGCGTCCATGGCACAGGCCACGGGCCCCTCCGTCCGCCCTGACCGCTCTAAGGTGCAGCCAGTGGGACTGCATGAACAGACGGGTGAACTGATGATTTGCTTCCTCCAACAAGGCAGGAGCAGGGCCGCTGGCCCAACGAAACCTAAGCTGCTGGACTCCGTCCAGATAAAGGGGGGCGAGCACAAGGGCTCTCATGCTGCCCGCCTGGGGGCGGCGCCCGGTCCGTCTGTCTCCAGCAGAACACCTCACCTCCCAGAGCCTCCAGACATCCTCGAAGGACTTGAAGGCGCGCTGGAAGCAGAGGCAGAACCAGGGGAAGAGGGATTGCACAGTCCCCGCACCTTTCCCTTCTGTGGGGAGAGAAGCGGGATGCCAGCCCAGAGGCCACGATCAGAGAAAACTGGATGACACACACAACAGAGCAAAACCAGACAGACCAAATTAACATACTGGCTGCCTGGCTGCCACTTTTTGAACTGCCCTTGGAGACTGACTGGGGTGGATTTTCAACTGTCCTGACTCCACACTCATTGAGATGAAACCTCCTCCCCAGGCCCGGAGAGAAGCCCAAATGATCCTGCTCTCTGCCCTGATGATTGGGCACCACTGCTGGTGTGGGGGTCCTGGCTCCCTTCCATGCTGCCCTGGTGGTGGGGTGGGGGAAATGGTCCACTCACTTAAGTGCTCAGCAAACACAGGGTCCAGGAGATTGATCAGGTTGTTGAGCATGTCTAGGTTCTTGCCCACCCCGATGTTGATGACACAGCTGTGCTCCTGTGAAAGATGGGTGGGAGGGAAACTGAGTCCTCTGGGCTTGAGGGCACCAGAAAAGCCAGCGCTGCTTCCCCAACTCCCTGGTTCTGGAGACCGTCAGTGTGTCTGACTCCGGGCAGGGCCCATGGATCTGTGTGAGTCTGGGTGTCTGTGTATGAGTCTGTGCACACATACACACATCACGTCTGTGTTATGTGACCTGTGTGTGCCAGTGAGTCCATTTGTACACATGCATATGTGTGCACGTGTGTGGGGGGATGGGGATGCAGAGATGTTTCGGGTGTGGCTCACTGCTTTGTTATTCCTCCGTACACGTGCGGTGTCTCAGCACCAATCAGGTGCCGAGCGGCAAGCACCCTGTCACAGGGATGGAGAGAAGGACGAGGGCGGGCCCTGGGCGACCTCTCCCAGATCATAAGGGAAGTCTTTCCACAGAGCCCCAACTTCCAAAGCCCTCAACTCAGACAGCATGCTGTTCCACATGGGGAAAACGGAGTCCCCTGGTATGCCTGGGGTGCAGGCCCTGTGAAGGGAGCGCAGAGAGAGCAGACCAACGACAGAGGACTTGAATGCCTGGATGAGGTTATTAGATTTTATTCTGAAGGCCGTGGGGAGCCATGGAGGATTTGTGGGAGCAGGGTGTGTTTCGGGAGAGGAGTGCCAGAAGAGAGCACCTTCACAGGGCCTGGTCAGTCATACTCTTTCAGGGTTTGGAGAGAGCAGGACCAGAGCATTGCTCTAGCTCCTACCTTAACTCCAATGCTTGCCACCCAACCCCAGGACACACCCCATTGGGGTTGGCGTTGCCCTCCCAGGCTCCTCTGGGACCCAAAGGGCTGTCTCAGGGCTAGAGAAAATGTCTGGGGCTGCCAATGCCTCCCTAAGCTCAGGGGGTTGTTTGAAGAATTGAGGGGGGGGATCCCTGAGCTCAGGCCCAGCCCTTACTGTTTTTTGCAGAAAGAACTGGAAAAGCCAGAAGGTCTCATGGTCATGTTCCACCATCAACTGGAAAAGCATCACCATCTCGTGGAAGCCATGCTGGTACTCTGGGGTGGAGGGGGGAAGTGAGGAGGGGCTGGGTGGGAGGGGCGGAGCCTGGGATGGGTCCGGGAAGGAATTCTGGGAAGGAGTTGAGGGGAGGAGGCTGAGAGGAGGCTCAGTGCTGTGCCGTACCTGCTTGGGTGTTGCAGACATAACTCAGGAGCAGGATCTTCTCCAACCTCTTCTTGTTGATAAGAACATTGCCCAGGGGGTCTTTGTCATAGAGTTTCTGGATATCACATGCTAGGTTGGGAGCAAGGGATAGGTGGGTGGGCCCTCCATCACCCAGGGTCCATGGGTGAGTTTATTCCCCACAACCAACCCAAGGCATCCTAGGGAGGAGGCTGCGAAGGACACATCAGCCAACCAGGCTCTACCCCCCAGCACACGCTGAGCTGCCTGGGTTTCTTCCCACTTCCAAATCTTTGACCAGGCTGTACCCTCTGCCAGGAATGCACCCGCTTCCGTCAGTTCAAATTCAGCCTAGTTCAAGGCCAAGCGTGGAAGAGAAGAAGACAAACTAGCAGGAACACCATGTACCCATGGAAACACGGTGCTGGGCATCTAGGAGCACCCAGTAGAGATGGGTGGATGGACTAACCAAGGTTCAGGTGGCAACATTCCAGGCACATGTCAAGGCAGCTCCTCAGAACCCAGGGAACCACCCGTCCTGGACAAGTCTGTGGAGGGGGCAGGGATGGCTTCCAGCACCCCACTCTGCGCAGCCCTGCCCACACTACTCTGCTCACTGATGCTATTCCGAGTCTCTACGAAGTTCCGGTGTAGGTTTTCCAGGAGGGGCTGAATCTTCTCATACATCTGGCATAAGGCCTTGTAATTCTTCCTGTGAGAACAGAACTAAGGCTGAATGAGGCAGGTTTCCTTGGAAAATTGGGGCACCCTGGGATGCCCCCTCCCCGCTGCCCGCGCCAGCCCTAACTACCCTCTACTGTGAGCCTGAAGTGCAGATGGGAATGGGTTTAAGCTCGTGGTTCTGCAGTCCAAGCCCTGCACCTGAATCCTGGCTCCACAACTTCATAACTGGGGGGTCGGCAACTAGGGTCCAGCCCGGGCAACCCCACTTTCCCTCTCTAAGCCTCAGTGTCTTCATGTGTAGAGGGGGATGAAAACACTAGCACTTAACCCTCAGACTTAGAAGATTGGATGAGGCAAAACTTATGCCCATCACTAGAATGAGTTTAGGTGGTGGGGTAGGCTGAATGGTAACCCCAAACAGATGTCCATGCCCTAACCCCTGGAATCTGTGATTGTGACCTTGTTTGTAAAAAGGGTCTTTGCAGATATAATTAACTTAAGCGTCTCAAGATGAGATCATTCCGGATTATCCAAGTGGACCCTGAATCCAATGACAAGTGACCTTAGCCACGCAGAGGAGAGACCCAGGGGAACTAGGAGAAGGCTGTGTGACCACAGGGGCAGAGGTCGGAGCGAGGCCGCCAGAAACCAAGGAGTGCGTGCAGCCGGCAGGGCCTCCGAGGGGCAGGGAAGGAGGGGAGGGCCCTCCCGCAGCGCCTTCCGGGGAGGGCGGCCCTGCCGGCACCTTGCTCTGGGGCTTCCGGCCTCCAGAACGGACAAAATACGTCTCCGCTGTGGAAAGCAGCTGGATCGGGGTGCTTTGGTACAGCAGCCTCAGGAAACTGAGGCAGGTGGGCTCTCGTCAGCCTCCCCGGACCTGCCAGCGGGCCCTCAGGTCCCCTGTGGGTCATCTCCCCCGTCTGACGTAGGCCGCGCAGGCCCCGGGCAAGGACGGGACGGGGTGGGGGGTCAGAGCAGTTTCTGGGCTGCTGTCGGGCTGTGGGTGGTACGTGGGCACCTCCTGCGTGTGAGGTCTGGGTCAGGACGCCACAGGCACTTGGTCACTCAGAATGAGAAGTCCGTTTGAAGAAGAAGACTGAAACTGCCATGTTGGGGTGAGCAACCCCCCCCCCACACACACACACAGACACCCACCCTCCCCTAGCAGGATCTGGAAAGTTCTACCTCCTTGTGCTGTCCACTGCGAGCCTCTCATCCTGGGAACTCTGCCATGAGTAGTAGCCTGTGAGGAACTTCCAGGCTTCTGTCCTCACGGAGGGGTGCAGGCCCTGGGGTAGGGGTGGGGTGTGAGAAGCCATGGGTTCTCCACATGCTCTCCCAATGCCACGCCTCCCCCTTGCCCACTCACGCCTCCCAGCGCCAGGGCAAGGCCGAGGGTAGCTTGGGGACCGTACCCTTTCTAGGATGTTCATACAGATGAAGTCCCGTGACTTGGCCAACTGACCATCCTCGTCCAAGAAGCTGTCCCATTCTGTCTTGTCGATGGGTGGTTTTCTCCTCACCTGCCAAGGAAAGCCACTTCAGCTCTGTCAGGCCCCTGCGGCTTTTCTTTTAAGTGTGATTTTAAATGATAGACTCTGCGTTTTGCAATGAGAATCTAGGTTCATATTCTCTGACTCACTTCTGCAAACTTAGCCTGAGGAAATGAATGAAAATACATAGAGGAATGCTGTACACACAGTCATTTTCATTGCGAACTACTTACCAAAATGAAAAATGCAAGCACTCTAAATGTTCTGCAATAAGAGAATAGGTAAGTAAACCATGATTTATGTACTCAATGGAATATTATAAGGCATTATGTATTATAATGCCTTATTATAAATGATGCTTATAAAGAAGAATATTATAAAATGATGCTTATAAAGAATAAGAATCTAAAAAAATACAAATGTTAAAGAAAAAGCAAAACACAAAATTGCACATTCAGTATTTCTATGTACTATACTTCACATACTCCCATGTCTGCTATACGAGGGCTGTCCGCAAAAATCAGCCGTAAATGCCTGTAGTTGTCATGTTACATGGCTGGACACTTTCTGGACAGCGTGCGTTGTAAAAACTATACCATGTGTACTCTATTCATACACTGTAAGACTAAAAAAGTATTAAAAACCCACCTAAAAACAACAGTGATTATTTTTGAATGATAGGATTGAAAGTGATTTTGTCTTTTTCCTTGTATTTTCAAACTTCTCTGTAACAATGTATGTTGCTTTGATAATGGAAAAATATAAAATGAGCACTAATTCAACACATTCTCGAATTCCATTTTACCTTTCCTTTTAAAGAGCAAAACATTTTATCAAAAGAAATGGTTTTTGGTTCACAGACGTATGTGTGTGAGTGTGTGTCTGGGGGGAGGTGAGTGCACGACATACCAAGCAATTAAAAATGCTCATAAAACAGTAACTAGGAGTTAGAGTGCTTATTAAAATGACCTCCCATTTATATATACCTGAATACCAGGTTGGACAACTAATTTCACGAACTCATCCTGGAAAAAGTGCTCCATACCTCACTGCTGAGTATCATCACTACGGTCACCTTCATAGCACTCCCCTTGGGTATGCACCGATGCAGCCCCTAGTCCACCCTTCAAAGCAGTTTTGAAATTCTTTTTTTCTGGAATGGCCATCAGAGCTGTTGTCATGCCCAAAATCTGACAGTTAAGTTCGTGAACTTGCCACCGTGCACTTATGTTGGGAGCACTGCACAAACAACTTTGTAAGGTGTCATAATCCTGGCAAGGTCTGACAACAGCTCTGATGGCCATTCCAGAAAGAGTTCCAAAATTGCTTTGAAGTGGGGACTAGGTGCTGGCGTTGGTGCGTAGCTTCCCAGGGGGGCACTTTGAAGGTGATGGTAGCGATATGCAGCAGAGAGGTATGCAGCACTTTTTCTAGGATGACCTCACGAAATTAATTGTCCAACCTGATATGCACACGTGACTCAAATTTAAATTTGCATGTGAGTCTTTAAAATGCAGATTGTGACTCAGAAGGTCTAAGGTGGGCCCAAGATGATGCATTTCTAGCAAGCTCCCAGGGGATGGCTGACACGGCTTGGTCCTTTGACCATGTGAGTAGCAAGGTATTAGATGGTAAAACAGTATTGGAAATTAAAAATAAGAGTCCACAGGCCCAAATTTGGGATAATTTTCACTAAGTCCATGTTTCATAGGGATAGAGTGACCAATACACTTTAATAACTTATACATTCTCTGTAGTCTGAACTAAAATGGGACATATGGGCCCAAGAAGGCACAAAAAAATCTCGGTGTTGGCTGCACCGTGGGAGCCAGGACCTGCCTTGATGCCGTGCCCCAGCTGCACAGACACTGCCGTCCGAGCCGGTCAGAGCCAGCCTTCTGTTACTCCAGTAACGGTCATGTTTTCATGACCTCTACTCAAGTCAGAGGCTGCAACTCAGCGTGCACTGTGGCTGCACTAGAACCAGAAGGCAATAGATGAAGCTGGCCTGTGTCCTCGGATCCCTAATTATAAAAGAAAATGCATAAACTTTAGGAATGAATTTCCTTATAAATTTTAGTCAGTTGATCAATTTCTGTAATAAAGGTAGGTGTAATTTTGATGGGGATTTTATTGAATCTATAGATCAATTTGGAAACAATTGATAACACTATTGAGTCTTCTGGCCCATGTCATGGTATAATGAGGGCTATCCAGAAAAAATCCAGCCATAAACCCCTTTATTTTTCATATTACATAGCTGGATACTTTCTGGACAGCCCTTATATTTCTCCATTTGTTCAGGGTCTTCTTGAATTTCTTCTCTCAGCAATGTTTTGTAGTTTTCAGTGTATAGGTTATTCATATGTTTTGTTAGATTTATTCTTAAGTATTTCTTTTTCTGGATGTGGTTGTAAATAATTTCAACTTCTAAATGGTCATTGCAACTATATAGAAATATGATGGATTTTTATATATTGATCTTGTATCCTAAAACCTTGCTAATTTCATTTATTAGTTTTAGTAGCTTTTTGGTGTATTCCACGAGACTTATCACACAGGCCAACAATCAGAAACTATCATCCATAGACCAAATTTGCCTCCAACCGATATTTTGGATAAAGTTTTATAAAGTTTTATTGGCATACAGCCATGCACATTTATTCATGTGTCGTCTATGGCTACTTTCATGCTGCAATAGCCGCGTTAAGTTAAAACCAAAATGACACACAAAGACTAAAATACTTATGATCTTGACCCTTACACATAAAGTTTGCCAACCCTGACGTAGATGATCATGTTGTCTGTGAATAAAGTCAGTTTAACTTCTTCCTTTCCGGTCTGGATAACTTTTATTTCTTTTTCTTGTTTTATGCACTGGCTATAATCTCAAGGGCAATGTTGAATAAAAGTGGGGAAAGCAGACATCTTGGCTTTGTTCTTAATCTTTGAGGAAAAGCATTTAGGTTTTCATGATTCAGCATGATGTGAACTGTAGGCTTTTTTGGGGGGGAGGCGGGTAGTTCCCTGGCTGGGAAACAAAACTGTAGGCTTTTTATAGAGGCTCTTTATCAGGTTGAGGAAGTTCCCTTCTATTCCTAGTTTGCTGAGAGTTTTCACCAGGAAGGAATGTTTAATCCTTTCAAATGTATTCTGCCTGTATGGTTTTTCTGTTTTTAGTTTGTTATGTGGTAAAAATATATATTTTTTTAATTTTGTAAATTTTTTTATTAGTTCCAGATGTACAACATAGTGATTAGACATTTATACAACTTATTAAATGATTATCCCAATAAATCTATGTAATAACCATACATAGTTATTACAATATTATTGATATTCCTTATGCTGTACCCTACATCCCCATGATTATTTTGTAACTACTAATTTGTACTTCTTAATCCCTTCCCCCTTTTTCACCCACTTCACCAAACCCCCTCCCCAGCTGGCAATCATCAAAATTGTCTCTGTATCTATCAATTTGTTTCTGTTTTATTTGTTTGTTTTGTTCTTTGGATTCCATGTATGAGTGAAGGCATTTGTCTGTCTCTGCCTGACTTACTCCACTCAGCACAATACCCTCTAGGTCACCCATGTTGTTGCAGATGGCAAGACTTCATTAATTTTTATGGTTGATTTATAATTTACTATATACAGAGGATGCCAAAAAATGTATGTACATGTTAAGAAAAAAAAACTGTATTAAAATTGTAATACTCAATCTCTACTGATAACAAAAGATGAATACAAGTCATGTCTGACTTCTGCAATTATAAGAGGGGCTCAAAGTGGTTATCATCAGCATCCAACACGTCTGATTACGGGGAACTCCTGCGTGAGCAATGCTGACCACAGCGGGCACCTGTATCGCTGCCCGTGCTATTTCAGTTTCTTCCCAAAGCACCTCCAGTGTAGCTGGTTTTCTGCAGCACACCCCATCCTTTAAGGTTCCCCATAGCTAGAAGTCAAGGGGTGTTAAGTCAGGAGAAAGTTCTCGCATTTCAAATACCACTTCAAAATGATCCTGTGCTCCGTGAATGACAAGTGTGCTTCTGCCATTTTCTTTGTCCTGCCTGTTGCATGATGACACTAGCATTCATTTGATTAATGCCATATTTGAGTGAATGTCACACTACACATTGCTACCATAATTCAATTCAACTTCAAAAAGTAATACATAGAGAACATCACTTAAAATGTGTGTACATTTTTTTGGCACCCCGGTATGTGTATCACCTCTTCTTTATCCATTTACCCATTGATGGACACCCAGGCTGCCTCCACATCTTGGCTATTGTAAATAGTGCTGCAGTGAACATAGGGGTGCACATGTCTCTTTAAAGCAGTGTTTTGGGTTTCTTCGGATAAACACCCAGAAGTGAGATTACTGGGTCCTTCTTTGTCTCTTGTTATAGCCTTTGTTTTGAAGTCTATTTTGTCTGTGTAAGTATTGATATTCCAGCTTTTATTTCCTATTTTCAGGAAATATTTTTTTCCATACCTTAACTTTCACTTCATGTGTGTCTTTTGATGTGATGTGAGTCTCATAGGCAACATAAGTAAGGGTTTTGTTTTCTTATCCATTCAGCTACCCTAGGTCTTTTGATTGGAGCATTTAATCCATTTACATTTAATATCATTGTCGACAGATATGTAGTTCTTGCAATTTTATTAAACATATATATTTTTCTATTTTTTTATTGTTAGACTTACTGGGATGACATTGGTTAACAAGAATTACATAGGTTCCAGGTGTACAGTTCTACAGTGCATTGTCTGTGTGTTGCAGTATGTGTTCACCACCCAGAGTCAGTTCTCTTTCCCTCACCATGTATTTCCATCCCTCCTCTCCTGCCCCTCCCGCCTTGGTCCCAGGTAACCGCTAAACTATTTACTGAGTCCATGAGTTTTTGTTCTGTTTTGTTTGCTTGCTTTTTTCTTTGTTGCTTTCAGTTTTATATTCCACATTTGAGTGAAGTCATACAGTTCTTTGTTTTTTCTGTCTGGCTTATTTCACTAGGCATGATGATCTCCAGGTCCATCCATGTTGTTGCAAATGGCAGTATTTCACCTTTTCTTACAGCTGAGTAATATTCCTTTGTGTATATGTACCACAGCTTCTTTATCCAGTCATCTCTTGAAGGGCACCTTGGTTGCTTCCACGTCTTGGCAACCGTGAACAGCATTTCAGGTGTTTTCTTGTGATGTATGGATCTGTCAGCTGTCACTGTGCCACTCAAGGTTTCTCGTGTTGGATTCCAGCCAGCCATTTAATTGTATCTTCCAGGAGAGGTTATAGGCATCTCCTCTCCAGTCACCATCTTGCCAAGCCCCCTCCCCCTGCCGATATTAAACATATTTTATATCTTTTTAAAGAAATTCTTTGAACATTTCTTGTAATACCGCTTTAATGGTCATGAACTCCTTTAGCTTTCTCTTGTCTGTGAAGCTCTATCTCACCTTCAATTTTAAATGATAACTTTGCTGGGTAGAGTAATTTTGGTTTTAAGTCCTTGCTTCTCATCACTTTGAATATTTCATATAAATCCCTCCTGGCCTGCAAGGCTTCTGTTGAGACATCAGCTGACAGTTTTATGGGAGCTCCCTTGTAGGTAACTAACTGTTTTTCTCTTGGTGCTTTGAAGATTCTCTTTGTCTTTAACCAATGGCATTTTAATTTTGATGTGTCTTGGTGTGAGCTTCTTCAGGTTCATCTTGTTTGGAACTCCCTGTTATTCCTGGTCTTGGATGTCTATTTTCTTTACCTGCTTAAGAAAGTTTTCCATCATTATTTCCTCAAATAGTTTTTTAATTTCTTGTTCTTTCTCTTCTGGTACCCTATGATGTGAATGTTGATACACTGAATGCTATCCCAGAAGTCCCATAAACTATTCTCATTTTGGGGGGATTCAAGAGGCCAGATGCTGCTTGTTTGAGTTTTGTGAGATTTGGGAAAATCCATAGCATGAGCCAAGACAGGCCATTTGTATGGAAAAGTCACTGGAAGCAGCTTGGATGGGACCAGAAGTTGGGTTGGTCAGAGTCTCAGGGAATCACCAGGATGGGGTGGATGAACTATGTTAGCCAGATTGATGAAGACTCAGATATGGCAGCTGTCTTATCTACACACTGGGAGTGGAGAAGGCCTAACAAGGAAACAACGGTATCTGCCAGCTCCTCTTTCTGGGGGAAAACTGCTTGTCCAGTTCTCACCTGGAAGCCAGACAATTCATTTCCTCCCTGTGTGTTTCCCTGGTACCTTTCAAGCTGCTGTCCAAGCACTAGAGCCCAGGATGAGTGAGTTCATCAGGGAGTAAGTCCATGTGCAGGCCTTGTAACAGGGACACCTGGGACTCCAGCAGCCCTTTGTCTCATCAGCCACAATCTACTCTGGTTTTCACAGCCAGAAGTTGTGGGTAGTTCTCTCCTCAGCACTGAAACCCCGGGCTGGAGAGCCTGGTGTGGGCCTGGGACCCCTTGCTCCTCACAGGGGACCTCTGCAGCTGAAACATCCCTACCAACTTTTAACTGCCACACTCGGTTATGGGGATCAGCCCATTCTGTTCCATGTCTTCTCCCCTTCTATCAGTCTTGACATGGTTTCTTCTGTATGACCTTAGTGACTGGGCTTCTGTTCAGCTAATCGTCAGGTCATTCTCAGTGGTGGCTGTTTCACAACTTAGTTCTAATTTTGATGTGGTCGTGAGAGGAGGCAAGCACAGCACTTACCTACTCTGCCATCTTGACCAGAGATCTAATATGGTAAATTATGTTAAATGATTTGAATGTTATATTAGCCTTGCATTCTGAGGCTAAACTCTATTTGGTGATGATATAGTATCCTTTTTATACATAATTGAATACTATTTGCTAAAATTTTATTTAAGATTTTTGCATCCATGTTGAGAGATATTTGTCTATAATTTTCTTGTCTGGTAATATCTTTGATTTAGACATTAAAGTAATGTTGATCTCATAAAATGAGTAAGGATGCATTCATGCTTTTCAAATATTTGAAGATTTTTTTGTAAGATTGATGTTATTTTTTTCTTCAATGATTGGTACAACTCACCAGCAAAGACATCTAGGCCTGGAGTTTTCTTTGTGGGAAGATTTTTTAACTGCAAATTTAATTTCTTTATTAGATTTCAGAATGGAGTCTGAAGAAATTGTTTTATTTTTGACTTTAAAAATTAGAGATTTATAGGTACCAGACATTTTCCTTCTAACTCACTTTTAAAAATAAAAGTAAATAATACAAAAAGCAACAAGAAATTGATAAAAGCCTAAAGCATAAAAATGGTAAAATCAAAATAAATTAATTGTGAAAACAGATACATTAAATTACCTTATTAGTTGTAAAGACTTAAAAGCATCACTGACATGCCAGACACTGTTCTGATTACCACATATATATAGCAACTCACTTAATCATCATGACCATCTATGAGGTAGGTATAATTATTACTCTGTTCTGCAGATCAGGGAATGGAGGCTGTAAGGGGATTAATTAGCATATCTGAATTTCACAGCAAGTATCAGAGCTGAGATTTGAACCCAGACCTGTTTGGTGCAAGAGTCAAGGTGCTGAACTCCAATGTCATGCTACCAGGAAGGGTAAAAGGCAATCATTTTCAGTTTGAATAAAGTATACTCATATACATCTACACAAGCTGTTAGCAAAAGGTATACCTTAAAATCAAATGCCATTGAAAGATTAAAAAACAAAAAAGATGAACAAATATATGAAGAAAGGGTCAAATACAATGAAAGGATGGCAAAGTAATCCAAGTAGTGTGCATAGCACACCAAAATAAAAGATAGCATCAACACAAGAAGGGGAGAGAATTAGAAATATCACAAGGAGTCATCTGTGAGTGCTCCAAGAACTTGGATTATTAAACCTCTGCTTGCATCCATGGGCCACCTGCTTACTTTGCCATGGCTGGATCTGTTTGTAAGAAGTCACTGCCTTCTTCTAGGAAACTCCATTTTCTATGCCTGCTACTTCCTTGCATCTCCCCAAACCTAAAGCAAACTAATAGGGCACCCACAAGGACATCTAAGACATTTGCCAGCAGGCTAAGGACAAGCACAAGAAGCTTGTTTTGATCAGCAAAGGGCTAAAGGTGAAAATTTCCACATGAAATTGCTCTCCTCTTCTCCCAGTATATCCACAGTGTCTGTCTGTGCCAGAAACCATAGAGCCCATATCTCAGGTCCTTTAAAGGGCCCATTCCTTGTTCCACCAGCCTATTAGCACCCTGCACAGTTATGTGGGTACAATGAACTGGTGTACCTGGGGAAAGGGAATTATGTCATCTATGAGGTGCTGGATACCCTGTAGTAATGCCATAGTTGCATCCCTCATCTCTTGAGAAGAGTACTAGGTACTCTAGGTAGAGCAGTTGTGGAGAGCTCCCCACTTTTTAGGTGTGCCAAAGCAGGTAATCTGGGGAGAACATTGACCATGCTTCTGTTAGAGAAAGGGACCTGCAGTGGAAACACTAAGTGGTTCAGTCTCCCTAGTAGCTTCCTGCTTGCTGGAAGGCTTTGGCTGCAGGGGTGCATCCCCCCACCCACCTTCCCCTCTGCATCACTGGGTTAAGGAGTTTTGTTAATATTTTTAGTAAAAGAGGTAAACCACTGGGGGATCAGAAAAACTTTCTTTGAAAGCTTTTGATGCCATGTTGCTCTGAATACTCATAATAGCAGAGCCCCCAATAAAGTCTGAGGGTCACTGACTCTACTTACAGTTCTCAGCCTCTTTCCCACTCTAGTTCACCTTGAGGAATAAGACACACTCCGCAAAGTAACAGTGGCTCGTGTGTGGGTGCTTCTCGCTCAGGGGAGAGCAGGGAGGCCCAGGCAGGGCAGGCATAAAATGGGGAAGGGAACCGTAAGAGCACTTGAAAGTGACCCAGGTGATTATCATCAGCCCAGGTCTGGAGGATGTATCATCAGTAGAGCATAGTGATTTAAAAAATGGTTTAAAACAGTGGTTCTCAAAGTTAGCTGCATGTCAGAATTACCTAGAGTTTGTTAAAACACAGATTGCTGGGCCCAACCCCCAGAGTTTCTGGTTCGGAAGATCTGGCCCAAGAATCTGCATTTCTTGTAAGTTCCCCATTGATGCTGATGCCACAGGTTTGGGCCTCACACTGTGAGGGTCACCAATTCAGAGGAAGGACTCTGCAGTCCACCTGCTGGGTCTAAATACCACCTCTGTCCCTTAGTAGCTTTGTGACTACAGGCAAGTGACAGTCTCTGCACTTGGAGTTTCTCATTTATAAAATGAAGATAACAGCATCATCCATCTCATAGGGTCAGGATGAGAATAAGTGACTATAAATAAAGCATTTAGAATAGTCATTGGACATCATAAATGCTGTGTTAACAGTTCCTTGTTTTATTATCAGCCTTCTCTAAGTTCAGAGAAGTGAAGAGAGATATAAAGAAAATTCAAATCAAGGTCCGGCGATAATCTGCAATAAAGCAATAACATTTAAAAATCAGGGAGAGAGGTATCCATTTTGGATTTCTGCTTTTTTTATGTATCACTCTGACCAATAAGACTCGAGCTGGGTTGAGGTCATTATAATTAGTTATTCTGATTTTGAAAACTATTTTGTGTGGAAAATTTTTATGACTAAAACTGACTTCTACCCTACTAACTAGGCTCGGAAGCACCGGCTAACAGAAGCACTACTGCCACCTGGCGGCAGCAGGCCAAAATTGTTGGCAAAAGCACCAAGGAAAACTAACCAGCATTTACAAGACTGAATTTGCAAACCTCAGACTCATTAGTGAGAATGTCACATGTGGAGAAAAGGGAACACTGGCTTAGAGAGAAGTGTGAAAGGGGACCTCTGTCTCATCCTTTCTGTTGGCGCGGAAGGCGGGACCAAGGTACAATCCATCCTGCTCCCTCATCCAGGCCAGCTCAGGGTCCCAGTCCTTCCCACCCAGCAGGGAAAATGACCTAATACAAAACAGAGGTTGGGGAAGGAGGGACTTGGGTTGATGAAGAACACGCACCAGGATGAAGGAGGCTGACAGCCTGGCAGAGAGGCTGTTCTCAGGAGACAGTGTGGTCATGGGCCCTGCTGCTTGTCTTCAAAGCAGCCGCTCTAGAGCACCAAAGGCTGTTTAATTAGCAGGGAAGGTGATCTTCCTTTTGGAGGATGACTTGCATTCCCAGGGGGAACTGGGCCTCTCCTGACCTCCCACACTTGAACAGAGCCGGCCAGCTGTGTGTCACAAGGCCCCTGGAACCCTCATCACAATGATCTTGGAATATGGGAATACTCAGCTTCAGAGATAAGACACACCCAGGAGCCCAGGGGCCGGAACCTACTAGTCGTCTAGAAAAACGGCAGTATATACAGGATGTTCAGAGGAGGTTGGGTCAGGACACACAGCCCAGTGTGTTGGGCTGGTCGGCGGGAGGGGGCGTTCCCGGTAGAGGTGGGCCAGGAAGCCTTTCTCCCGTTCTGGCTCTCCCTCCTCTGGGAGTCTTTCACTTGCTATCCCACAAAACCAGGACCCAAGCCTGGAGAACACTTAGAATTGGAGCTTCAGATGTCTTCAGTGCCACTTCCAGACATTCAGATCAGAATGTCTGGGCTGGGGACCTGGGGAACTGTATTTTGCAAATACTCAGATTCAGTATTTGAATGGTAGCTTCAGGAGGGAGAGATCAGTTTCATTTATCTTTATATCCAGAGCACTTAAGAGAGTACCTGAGCAACTGAATAAATAATTTAACTGAATGGAAAAACTAATCAATGCTCTCTTCGATTTCATCTCAGTTTCCTCTCTTCATGTATTACAGAGATTGCTGTACCTGTCCCACCTCCCCCCCTACCTGAGTTCCTTGTCGATTCTTTTGTATTGAGCTCCATGTTGATTCTTTTGTACTCTCCTCTCTCAGTGCTAACCCCCCTGCCTGGCACTTGGTAGGTACTCAGTATTTGTTGAATGAACCCGAGGAGTTGGCTCCTCGTGGCTCCAAGCTCACCAGCTCTCTATGGCAAGCATAGCTTGCATGTCCACTCAGGTCCCAGCCATTAGTCATTAGGAGATGACAGTAATTAGACCAACCAAATTGGAATCAGGAGCTTAGAGTTGGAACTTGGACTTGGACCTCAAATTTGGATGTTTCCCCGTTCTGAGCCATGGGTCCCCCAGCCAGGAAATCAGAATATGGTCAACCTCTGGCTTTCGCATTCTTATTAACATAATGAATCAGCGTCCATATGGAAGGCGTCAGTGGACACAATTCATTGTCTCATTTACTGTCACTGTCTTGTTAGTTGTGGCACTGGAGGAGGCCCTTTAAATCAAAACGCCCTATTCTTTGCTGCTCTTCACTGCTCCCCCCCAACCCAGGAAAGCTTTAGAGTCTCTTCCCCTTATCTGCTGCCCCCAGGTCTTTGTAGAGCAGGAGGTGGGTGGCTATGAGCAGGGAGGAGTCGAAACAGGGACAGGACCGTCTCCCACAGACAGTGCTTCATTTTAAGGCCTGCAAGAAGCTTCCAAAGCAAATGTCCAGAGCAGGAGATGTGGCCTGGGAATTACTCACCATTTGGGATTATCCATGCCTCTTTTCCTCCACATTAATGATGTCAACAACTGAGAATTAACTGCAATTTTTTTCCTAAGAAGCTGAGGATCGGGCAGAAAGTTGGAAAACCTGAGTGCTGAACCCAATGTGGATTTTAAAATGAACATGACAGACATAGATCATCTACTGAACTTCCTTTCACCTTTGGCTCCTTCTCTGCAAATTGTAAATGAGAAAAATGCTCCCAGTTAGCCAGGACAGTTTGGTCATATTAAAAAATCCTCATAGCAGCCACGTGGAGGCTTAAAATTCAAGTGGGACTGTGGACACTGCACTGGGGCACAAAGGGCTTCTGATCCCTTTTTCTCCTTTTTCTGATCCTTGCAAGGGGTTTACACATGTCAATCTCATTTTCTCTAGGGCTGCATGGTCCTTACCTTATGTTCGAAAGTCACCAAATTCTTTAGAGTTCCCTGTCGCACTTTTCTTTTATGCATTTTCCCCTCCCCAATGAGAGTCCAGTTTTCTGCTTTAAATTTTTATACATGGGGTTCTTCAGGGCACAAACAACCCAGGTTTCCAAATATTATTCTTTTTTTTTTTTTTTTTTTTTTTTTTTTTTTTTTGCTTTTTGGTATGTGGATAGTTCCCTGACCAGGAATCGAACCCAGGCCGCAGCACTGGAGTGTGGGAAAATGTTGGAGACATCTAGAATTTGCATGAAAGAAGTCCTAGGAACTTCTGAGTATCGACCCCAAATATTTGCAAACCTTTGTCCGCAAAGACTTATGTACCCCAATGTTCATTGCAGCGCTGTTCACAGTGGCCAAAACATGGAAACAACCAAAGGTCCCTGCGACAGATGACTGGATACAGAAGCTGTGGTACATATACACAATGGAATATTACTCAGCTGTAAGAAAAGATGAAATATTGCCATTTGTGACAAACGGATGGACCTGGAGATCATCATGCTAAGTGACATAAGCCAGACAGAAAAAACAAAGAACTGTATGACTTCACTCATATGCGGAATATAAAACTGAAAGCAACAAAGAAACAAAAACTCATGGACACAGTCAGTAGTTTAGTGGTTACCTGGGGGTAAGGGGGGAGGTGGGAGAGGAGGGAGGGGGACACAAATACACGGTGATGGAAGGAGAGCTGGCTCTGGGTGGTGAGCACACAATGCAGCACACAGACGATGCACTGTTCAACTGTACACCTGGAACTTACGTAATTCTTGTTAACCGATGTCACCCAACACATTTAACAATTAAAAAAAAAAGAGTCCTGGGAAGGAGCAAACTTCCCAGACCATCTTTTCTCTGAGGGATCTGGTGGTCTATCGGCTGACTGGGAGGTGTGAGGTGTGGGGGCAGGAGGACTGACCTGGGAGGGGCCTGGGGGAGACCCTCTTGTCTTCAGAAGTGCAATGTTCATGCTATGAGAAAGCTGGGCTTCGGTGGCAGAAAAATCCAGGTTAAAATCCTGATCCTGCCACCTGCCAACCACGTGGCCTTGGCCCCACCTGCTGGGAAGAGCCATCTTGTGAATGCGGTCTTTCTGCCCCTGCCGGGCTGGAGGAGAGCAGGCCTGGGGCCTGGGGCCTGGGGCACGTCCTCACTGAGAGAGGGGGGCCCTCACCGCCCCTGCTGGGCTGGAGGAGAGCGGGCCTGGGGCCTGGGGCCTGGGGCACGTCCTGCTGGGTTTATTGCCCTGGGTGGGAATGTCTTCCCTGTTCTAGATTCAATGTGTGCTCCTTTGTTCTGCCTAAGTGTGTGTGTCACATTGTGCCCGGCCACCCCACTGCTGTGTCTGCTCCCAGGGGGTGGGAATGGGGCCTTTCGCCTGCAGCACGACGGGGTGCGTGCAGACTGTCGCCCTGTGTCAGCTGTGGGATGCGGCCGCTGGCCGTGGGGGACCAATACCCAGTACTGAAGCAGATTCTGCTCTGTCTCTTCTCTGTGAATAGAACATTTCCCCCAACAGTGCCTGGGTGAGTTGTGTATCTTTTGGCGATTCCTTCACCGGAAAACCTTGGGGTGGGTTGACATTCTGGGATGCTGCCCTTGGTGGCAGATGTCGCTGTACGGATCTTTGCTCTCTGGTATGCAGCGGGGCCCCTCCCTAGAGGGGTGCTAGGTGTCACTTGGTTGATACCATCCCTTACCTTTCTGAGTCTCCGCACCCTCGTGTACATGCTGGGGGCGGGGGGTGCTGATAATGCCTCCTGGTACGACGAGCCCGGCAGGAGCCTGGAGAATGGGGGGCACCCAAGGCGCAGGGTTGATGGTGACCTCGGCCCCACCGTTAGTGCTCAGGCCCAGCTGTCCGTGACAATCTCTGGGATAGACTGAGTCGAGGAGGCCCGCAGGCACATCAGCGCCGAAGGCCAAAGCTCCGCTGCTCGCCAGTCAGTGGTGTTAGAAACCCAGGTCTCTCCAGTTCCCTTCATGTTGACGCAACGTGACACAACCCTGTGAAATGCGGCCCCACGGTGTCCCCGTAGCAGTTACTAGTTGGCCCCTTTAAAGGCCACCTACCTGTGACTGTGTAAGTCTGGGGCACTGTAGTCCCTGGTGCAGTGCCATGCATTCTGATTTCACTTCATTGAGAGGTGCCAACGATCTTTGTGCTAAAGCTGTACTTTGTCCTTGGGCTCTCATTGTAGGGAACCAGGATACGTTTAGAGGTGGCCGTGAGTTTTCTGCCCTCACCTCCTTGGACCACGGCAGACCTGAGAGTGCTGGAGACAGCTGAACATCTCGTGTCACCAGCATGACAGGAGCAGAGACCTGGGGCCGGGACGGAAGGCTGCTTTCTTCTGAGTATCCGGTGTTGGAGTTCCCCGAGCCAGCCCAGCCACCCTGAAGACCCCCGAGCTAGGAGGAGAGCCACGGGGTTATTTGCTAACTTTGGACCACCTCTATCATGTCGGGGAGCCCCTCACTTGCTCCCTCCTTCCCCTAAGTCAGCTGAAGATGACACCCACCCAGGTATCGTTGTACCTCAGAAATAACCCAGAGGAGCGACTCCGGGCCGAAGCCACCATCATCGGCAAAAGAGAGGCGCTGAGCCCCGGGCAGCTGAGGCTGAGACCCCACGAGCTCCCTCCTGCTCATCACACTGTCCCCCGGCCCCCTGTCCCCCAGCCCGGCCTCCTGGGGCCCCACCGGGTGCGTAGCTCTGACTCTCACTGAGCCCAGGCTGTGTCACTCCTGCTGCCATGTCTGCTGCTAATTTGGCCCGCGGCAGCTCCCTCTGGCCCCTGGACATCCTAACCGCAGCTACTTTTTATAGAGCACTTGCTGTATACCTCAGGGCAAGTCCTTCACGTATGTCGGTGCCAACCTGCACCACCCTGGGAGGGAAACGGAATCAGGAACAGGGAACTCCAAGGTCACTTGCATGGGATCACTCGGTCAGTGAATAGGGGACCCAGGAAGCCCCTACTGAGCTTTGCCACTAGCCAGGCTGCCTCTGTGTCCCATGGAGCTGTCTCCCGCATCCTGGTGGCGGAAGCAGACATCCTCAAACCCGTCACCAGCTCAGGGGACTGTGACCCCACTGCCCAGCTGGGAGGAGGGAGCCTGCTATAATGCTTTCTCCAGATTTTAAAATGGTTATTCTGTCCAAAAACAACGTGTGCTAACGGTTGGGAGAGGGAATGGGCAAGTGTGACAACCGAACTTATAAAGGAGGCAGAGAGAGTGAAATGAAGAGGAAAAAGGACAGAGATTCCAGCAAACTCCAGGGATTGCTAATGGAGAGAAATAACGTGGCTAATTACCTCTCTGAAGGCTATCTGCTCCAAAATGAATTTTTAATGAAAAACTAATGCATTTTCCTTGCTACTTACAACAGGGACAGAAGGACTGAGTGGCGTCTCCCAGGGCAGCAAGAGCAGCTGTGAGTGTCCAGGGCCCCATCTGACCACGTCACCTGAGTCGCTTCCCAGCATCCTTGTCCCAGGGCGTCCAGACATCAGGCCTCCCACAGAAGCCACAGAGCGAGCCACGGGACCCTTTGCAGGCCTCGGCTCCAGGACTAAGCGTGGACGGAGGCCTGTAAGTCCGAGCCCCTGACCCTTCAAAGCTCGAGAGGTTTCTCTCCAACAGCTCCGGACGCCTGCCCCTGGGAGGACCCCAGGCCTCTCCTCTGCCCGCCCCCGCTTCTCTCCCCAACCGGGAATCATGGATCTTAAATTTAGGGAGGGTAAAGGGCCTCTGTGAAATGAAGCCTCTTCCAACAAGCCAACAGATCTGTTCGGTAAGTGTGGGTTTGAGGGGAGATGAGCCTCATTCTCCCCTCTTTCCCGGATGCTCTGCAGAAGACCTGGGCTCCGATCCCAGTCTTATAACTTACTTGTTGTTTGACAGACTCTTTTTCCTTTGTTGTAAAGTTTAAATAATACCTATGAAGTATTCAGCAGTGTCCAGCACAGTCCAAGCAGTTGTTTGTGCTATTATTACTTGCTCCAGAGAACATCCAGGCTAACCTTGAACCCCCCTGCAAACTCTCTCTTGGGATCCCCCAGCAGCAGGCAGCTCCTCTTGCCTGTGTGGCCTCCTGTGGCCTCCTGGGCCAGGCGGCAAGGACCATCGGGACAGCTGTGATCACTGAGACTGCTGCTGACCCTTGACTTCAGATGGCTATTTGGTCAAGGGCCCAGCTTGCCCTCCAATGCAGACGAGGCAGCAAGGCCCGAGCCAGCGGGAGGCTCCTTCAGGCAAAGGACAAGTGGCCGGGATGCTCAAGAGCTCCCAGGACCCAGCCCGCAGTCCCTGGGCAGTGGTCAGTGGCCCCAAGATCACCCCTCAATGGGCTCACACCATTGCTCCTTCTCCTACGTCAAAGTTTCACAATGATGTGCCATACCCCTCAAACTTAGGAGTACCCAAGCACCCCTAGAATGCAGGGTCACACGCTTTAATGTTCACTCTCCACCAGATTCAGACCCACGGAAGCCCAAACCGCCCCACCAAGCTACACACAAACACATAATAACATCCTCGTAGAACACACACCGCAGCCTGTGCACACTTACGTGTTTTCCCAGAACCCAGCGCAAGATCAACCCGGAGCTGCTCGCGTCTATGCAAGACTTGCAATGTGCACTACAAAGCACACACGTGTGTGTATGCAGGCGGGCACATGGACACACCCATCAGTCATGGCCACAGTTCACAGACGGTTCCCTTTGCAGAGAGAGCCTCAGATGAGGAGGCCAAGAAGGGGTGGGAGGCTGGCCCTGGGGACTCCCCGAGGGCAGAGTTCATGAGGACAGGGCAGAGCAGGAAGATCTCAGGTACCTGGAATGACAGGAGGGGGCACTCTGAACTGGAGCTTGGGGGGATGTAAAGAAGGAGACTGAAGGTCAGCACCGATACCCTGCAGTCCTGCAGGCAGAGAGAAAGCTCTGGATGTGGCCTGACATAGGCCAGCGCCCGGCAGAAGCAGAGAGAGCAGGAATGCAGGGTCCGGCAGAAGTAATGCTGGTTGGTAGGGTGCGTGAATGTCTTGCATGAGATGGACAGCAACTTGAACACGTCACCTAAAATGTCATACAGTGCACTTGAGCGTGATCTTGTTGTATTACAGAATCACATGCTTCTGGTTTTGTAATCAAAGACTTGGTAGAGATCACCAGCTCAGAAAAAAGGGGCGCTATTTGTGCCAGACCCTGTATTTCTTTCCCTCCTCATTCCCTCTTCTTTCCCTTTCCTTGAACTATTCTATCCCCCAGACCCCGAGAGACTCTGGGAGGCTGGCTCTGGTCCATGATTGTTCTGGAGACCAAATACAGGAAGCTGACAGCTGGGATTCTCAAAAGGAAGCAGCATCAGCTCGCGGTCCGCTCGGAGGGTCAGGACTCCTGCAGCCTCGGCTGTCTGTCCTTGGGACCTGTGCAGGGGTCATGGGGGGAAGACCTTCCCTCTTTTGTCTGCAGCTCTTTCGCTTGCCCAGCCAGGGAGGGGCAGCACCTGCATTCAGGGCAGAATGTGCCCCCTGACCCTGGCCTGATGTGGTCGTGAGCACGCAGCCCCCCTGCAGCAGGTCCAGGACATTCCTCCCTGCACCCCTGCTCCTCCTCCCAGCCCTCCACACCTTACTCCATGCCCGGTCCTCTTCTTCCCCCGGCCTTCCGGGGCAGAGCGACCTTGCAAGCCTCTCTGCCTTCTGCCGTCCTTGAGCAAGCCTGGGACAGTGCTGTCATAGGATTCTTCCTGCCCCTCGTGGGCACAGCTCTTTTCACTGATCGGATTGCGCAGAAGAACATTTGGCAAAGAACTTGGAGCCGATCAGGGTGACGGGGGCAATTCTGCGACAGGACTTGAGGAAGACAATTCTACAACCCGAACCCACATTGGACCCTGACCCTGACCACAAGCTGGTCTTGATCACAGAATTTAAAATTGAGCCCTGAAAAGCATTTAGCGCAACTCTACTTCAAAGCTGGAGCAATGAAGCTCCAGAGAGGGGCAGTAACTTGCTCAAGGTCACACAGCAAATCACAGGCAGACCTATATATAGCATCCAGTCTTCTGCCTCCCCGCCCAGTGTCTTTAGATCTCAGCAAAAAGTGATGTTTTAACGCCAGCTTTGAAGAAAAGAGGGGAAGTGCCCAAGTGAGGGAGGACCCTTGCAAAAGTGAATTGTGGAAACTCATACTTTCTGGAGCATCAGTGTCCAGTTTTCCTTGCCCTCCCTTCCGAGGTCTAGCCAGGGGAAGGACAGAAGGTGGCGGATTCTGCTCATACTGCTCGTCCTGGTGGTGGACAGAAAGTGGGGGCAGCAGGCAGGCAGGCCTGGGTGAGAGCAGGGCCTTCTACTCCGGTCTTTTCAGACAGCAGCAGCAGCTCAGATGCCACAGCACAGAGATAAGAAGGAGGATTGATCTCCGCTACTTCAAAGAGAGCAGAAGCCATCTCTGCCGGCTGTTGATCAAAGTCTCCGCCCAGGACGTCTCCTGGGCGCCCCCTGCCCCGCCCCCACCCCCTGGAGGCAGGGTCCCACCCCTCAGCGAGCCCAGGCCCTCCTGCAGGCCTCACTCCAGTGCCTAGCGCCGGCATGCTGGCCATGAATTCTCTTTCTTTACCTAACCATGCCTTCATTTTGCCTCAAAACGTGTATCTCCAGCAGATAGAGAAGTTGGGGCTCCCAGCCTTTCCTTCCAGCGCTCTGGAAGTGCCGCTCCACCGTCTGGTCTCCGCGGTGTCTGATGAGAAACCCGCAGTGATTTTCATGGCGGTTTGCCTATATGTAATGGCAGTGTTTGCTTTTGGCTGTTTCTGAAATTTGTTTCCTTTCTCTTTGATTTTCAGCAAGGTTTTCATTAAGATGTAGTTCAGGTTTTCTTTGAGTTTATCCTTTTGGGGGGGGGGGGGCTGTGGGTGATTATTGAGCTTCCTGAATCCATAAATTTATGTCTTTTCACCAAATTTGGAAGATTTTCAGCCATGATTTCTTTAAACATTTTTTTCTGCACCAAACTTTTTCTCTTCTCTCTCTGTGACTCCAATGACGTGAATGTCACATCTTTTGATATTGTCTTATAAATCCCTGATACTCTATTCTTTTTAAAATCTTTTACTTCCTGCTGTTTAGATTGGATCATTTATATTGATTTATTTTCAAGTTCACTCACTCTCCTCTGCCATCTTCATTTTGTTACTGAGCCCATTGAGTGAGTTTTTTGATGACTGGATTTTCAGTTATAAAATTTTCATTTGTTTTTTTTATGGTTTTATTTCTTTCCTGAGAGTTTCTATCTTTCGGTTCGTATCAAGATCAGTCTCCTTAGTTCATGGACTACAATGATAATAGTTGCTTTACTGTCTTTGTGTGATAAATCCTTCCTCTGTATCATCTTGAGGCCAGCATCCGTAATTATATTCTTTTTGGAGAGTAGCTGAGATTTTCCTGGTTCTTTGTAAGTGGAGTAATCTGGGGCATGTTAAATAGTATGCAATCAATCTTATTTGTTTCAGACCCTAGGTACCGACTTGCTTTCTGCTTAGGGTCAGTTCTTTGTCTTCACAGTTCCAGGGTCAGCCCAGGGCTTCACACACAGGCTTAGGGACATTTCTCCAGCTCTCTGTGATTGCCCTCACACTCTCTGGTACCCAATGGCCCGTCTCCAGGTCCTTGAGATTGGAACCTGAGGTTTTAGTCTCCTCATATTGTCATGTTTCCTCTGCTGCATCCACCTTGAGGTGGAGCAGTGAGATAAAGGAGAGAGGAAATGCACAGAATTTACCCCACACTCCCCACAGCAGCCCCTTTTTTTCTCAGTTCCTCCAACCAGAGAAATGGGTTTTCTCTCAGAGTTTTAGGTCCTGTGCCACCAACACTGATTACATTGGGGCTTTCCATGCAGCAACCTTGGGGCATCAAAGAGGAAAAAATTGAGATTCTCCTTCTCACCTCACCCCACACACACTCTATGCTGCAAGGACCCTGTCCCCAGCCTTCTGGCCAAGAGAGAGGGTTTCTCTGGGAGGTTTTTCTATTTGTGCCCATTGCACAGTTCGGGGATTCAGGCCCTCCAGAGTGCAAGCTGGGAGATGTGGTGAGAAAAACCCCAGGAAACACACTACCATATTGGTCTTTCTTTGAGTGTTTATTTCCTTCCTCAATCCATCTATGATTAGTATTTTTCAGAGTCCTAGACAATGCTGTTTGTGTCTCTTCCAGGGTTTGTATTTGTAATTAGTTGGAGAGAGAGGGTTAAGTATCTTTACTCCATCTTAGCTGTAACCAGAAGCCTGTATACATGTCATTGAGGTGGAAAGATATGGGAGAATTTAATTAATTTTATTAACAGCATTGCAACATTTAAGAGAATGTGAAAGTCACTATTTTTATACATTTTAATCTATTAGACTTAAAGCAATTTTTCAAGTATGCAATGCAAAGTGTTAGATTATTTGATTAGACATTTAAGTTACTTAGGAAAATCAAATTTATTAAGTGTTAAATTTAGTTGAAATTGTTTAATTAAGTTGTAAATGGCACTGATTGTTTAAGGGCGTTCAGTTTTTTCAACTTGAGTTTATCAAACCTTAATTGAAGAAAAAGTGAAGCTCTTGACCTTATTATATTTATAAATGGAACAATAAGATTGCTAAGTGGAAATTAATGCTTAGGAAAAGCTATGTTTTTAAAGGTGTGTCCTTAATAAATTGAATATTAATTTTAAAATGTAACTATAAAGTATTGGTAAGTGTACAGCCTCACTCTGCCACACAACAGAAAGCTTCCCTGACGGGGCTCGCCTCCTGCAGGGAGAGCCAGGCCGCGCTCCGTGCTCCGTGCTCCGTGCTCCGTGCTCCGTGCTCCGTGCTCCGTGCTCCGGCAGCTCCTGCTGTTAGAAAGACGCCTTTCTTCTGACCTGAACCCCACACAGGTTTGCTTTTGACCTGAACCTATACGGGTTTTTGGAGACAGATTGGCAAATTACTTTATTCCTCTGAGACTCAGTCTCCTTATCTACAATGTGACTAGAAGAGGACCTACCTCATGACGTGGAGCTGAGGACAACTCACGCACAGGGTGGACGTGCGTCCTAAATGAGGCCCTGTGCGATGCCCAGTGTGGTGCCCAGCCTGTGGCAGCTTTACACACACTCACAGCGTTATCCACAGTGTAAGTTTTATTCTAAAACAGATTGTTTTGTCCCAGGTAATCCAGTTGTCCACACTGACCCAGGTTATGGGCAGCGAGTCTACACTGACTCAACTGAGAAACCGGAGGTGTGGGGTCCTGGTCTGGGCTCTGACACTTAGGTCGAACCCCTTCTCCCTCAGACTGTTTTCTCACCTCCAGATTGGGTGTGACGTCCCCCTTCCTGCCCTTGCTGGACCCCCAGGGCTCAGGTGGGCCATGGACGAGAAGGAGCTGGTTCTGAAGGTAATGCAGAATTCTCTGGCCTTTTCCATCCTGGAAGGAAGTTGGACGCTTTGAGCCTCAGAGGTCTGATCACTGGCCTCAATTCTGGCCACACTGTGGCAGCCACTCGCAGGGGTGTGTTCTGCGTCACTCATTCATCAGCCCCCTCCCTCCTTTGGAGCAAAAGCAGCTGCGGCAGGAACAGAAAGGCCACTCCTGAGGTACCAGTGCCATCCCGCCTACGCTCGAACTCCCCTCCAGACACCGTTGTCGCCCTGCTGCTGGACTTCCATGCATGGGGGTCTGGTCCTCAGACCTGGGGCAGGCACCAAAACCTCCCCTAGAGTTCTGTTTTGTTGTCCTGCCTCCAGGCTGTGCAACCTCAACTGGCGATGCCTGCGATGACTGCGGCTGTGGCTGCATCCTTTAAGGTCAGCTCGATCCCTTCCCTTCCTCCAGGAAGTCCTCCCAGCTCCTCCAGCTCCCTCCCTGGAGAGTCTAAGCTCATAATCTCTCCTACTCTGGCCTTTTTCTATTCTCCAGGTGGTTCTGTCACCTTGTCAACACCCCAGGTAGGGAGCTTCTGAAGGGAAGGCCTAGAATACCTCCTTCTCTACCTTGCTAACAGCCCTGTCCTGGGATGGACCCAGAGTTCTGAGACTGCTCGATGGTTGGGGTAACATGAAGTGAAGTACTGGGGTGAGGGGCAGAGTCAGTTCCTGGCTGTACTCCTCAAAGCCTAGGCTACAAACAGGCTGCAAAGGAAGGACATGAGGCCCAAAACACACTGGGGACCATGCTGTGGTCTCAGTAATGAAAACATCTCTGTGTAGAGGGCCTCTTGGGTTCAGAAGGTCTTTCCCATCCCTGTGACCATTTGACAAAATGATCTTGATTACATTTTACCTGCAGAAGAGACACCCGGTATCCAGATATCCAAAACAAGAGCTGCACTTCCCCAAAACATAAAGGCACTGAGGCAAACACCCGACTGCAGCCTCAGGCTCTGACTTAGAGCCTTTTAATCTCTCTTACTTTCATGGAGGTGGGGTGGGAGTGCAGCAGTGATTGAGCACCCACCCTCTGCCTTTCTCTCCCTCAAGCCTTCTCTGCTGGAGAGGAGACAGACAGGAAGGAAGCAGAACGGAGAAGCAAAGCGGAAGACTCTGCATCAAGTGAGCCCCTTGTGGCCTGTGACGGATGGTAGCTAGAGGCCCTGGGGTGCAGGGTGGCTGTGAGTGCAGGTGTGACATTCCTCTACCTTGCAGCCCCAGCCACGGCCACAGCCAAGGCCACGGACACAGACACCCCATGAAATCCTGTCCTGTGC
>PVJL010013504.1:0-20024 GCA_004026885.1 Lyroderma lyra
ACATTTTGTATTCTTATGGTTTTCAGTATAGTTTATTGAGCCTGTGAGCCAGCAGTGGTGGAGACTTTATTATAAAGTACAATTGTCTTAAATTTTCAAGCAATGTGAGGAAAAAAGTAACCTACTGGCATTCAGTATATCCTGATTTGCTCAGAGGCTTAATTCTGCCCCCTCTAGTGAGTACTAAATACTTGATACTGAAAAGTTTGAATATTTGGTAGGAGGCCTTGGCTCATGAGGAAGTGTTTTGTATTTGTCTGGATCAGCCAAGAGACTCTAACTTTCTGATTAACTATATAAGCTCTCATAGGACTGTAAGACCATGCCTAGTTAAACCATTTAAATGTTTCAAATACTAATATTTTCATAGACAAACCAATATGCTTTGACCAAATGAAAAATATATAAATGAAGAAAACTGAGAGCAAATATCACCCCAAGCTTTACCAAATAGTCTATAATTTGGTGCATTTCCTTCCTATTCTCTTAGTCCCCCAAATATACATTTTGATCAAGATTGACTTTATTATGGTGTATTATATGCCATATTATACCTTAATAGTAGTGACTGTAAAAGGTAACCTTGCATTTGGAACACAGGTATTGAATTAAATTTTCATGATTCACACTGTATTTGTTTTTTGAGTTTCCAAAAAAAATTACATGTCAACTAAACACCTTAAGGCACATATTAGAGTGTCAGATATAATCAAAATATTTCTAAGCATGCAGGATAATATGTTCCTCCTAACAGTGACACTTTTCAAAAATATAATGCCTGGAACTTTCTGTAAGGAATAAGTAGGTTTGGAGTAAAAGATCTGAAATGAGCAAAATTAAATTTTCTATAAGTACATGAATATTTCTGATTATTGGCTACTGAGGAGAGAGGAGGACAGCGTGGGGAAAACCATTCTGTATTAATATCAGGAATAAGAGCTCATCTGAATTAGTTTTAAAATACAACAAAAACAAGTATATTAAAACTTTTGGTATTCTTTGATATTAAAGAATGCTACCATTACATATAACTATTCACAGTGACTGGGATTTGGTTATTGGCCTCCCTTTAAGGTAACGAATTGTCTTAACCAAGTTGTGGCTCTTTCAGTGTTTGATTATTGCTGTATCGTTGGACTCTTCACAAATCAGTGCATACGTCTAAAGTGTTTTAAAAATAGCTCATTCTCCAGTTGATCTCAAACCATTCATTGTCACTTCTCTGGTACCACAGTAATTAACTTCCAATTTGTATCTGGAATAAGACTTACCTTCCAATTGTAATAAGTTTTAAATAATTTGTCAAAATTTGTTGAACCTTTTAATTTGTCCCAGAATGTGTGCCCAGTAGGCAAAGGAGTAAGAGTCCTCCTTCCCTGGAGCAGCTCCCTTTCTCATGAGGGAACATCCTGGAAGCAGTTAATACCATGTAAGGAGTGCTTACTTAGATGTGTGAGGGTGTGGAAAGGCAGGAGCTCTGCAGTATGGCTGCTGGCAAATGTATCCTGCAGGGAGAGGGAGGTTAAGATCCTTAAAACGAGGAGGAAGAAAAAGGCAGTGTAGGCATAGAGAGCAGCATGAGTGAGGCAGGAATGTGATAAGTGTCAGACAACAGAGAATAGAATTAATAAAATTTAGAAATGAATGAAAAGTATTCTCTGAGTTTCTCACTTTAGTCATGTAATGACAGTGTTATTTACACATGAAATCACAGTTAAATTGTCAAGGTTTGTCTATTTGTTTTTTGTACATGAGAAAATCTTCAAATAAGATTCCTTCATCCTCCAGATAAGGAAGCTGAGGTGCAGAGAAACCTTTTGTCCCCAAGATTGTGGGTCATAGGGCAGCCGCAGATCACACAACTCTGACTCAAACATTTGTTTTGTCACACTGTCCCACAAATAAATATTTCTTATTCACTTTCACTAACAGAATTGGCTTTCATTTGCTGCAGTAGAATGCTCTTGGTTCAACATATGTAAAGCACTATGTTTTATTGTACTAAATCGTGAAACAAGAAAATTTCAAAGCTGCTTTCATTGCTTACAAGAAAACACTGAAATATTTTAAGCATATTACATTATTATAAAGGGCATTTATACTAGGTATATGCCACATTTGATTACAGGTACTATACCATGGGCATCACTTTATACACCATTCCCCAAATATGTTCTGTGGAATTTAGAGCATCTAATAGGTTGACCATAGCTGTGCAAGATATCACACTCAAGTACGTTATAAAATGTAAGAAAAATCTTAATGTGTAATCATTTGACATTTTAACCAAGAGCAAAATACACTTTTATAGGTTTATACACGGTGACACTTATTTTTTATTTCCCTGACTCTTCAGGAAAGGCAAAAGCCATTAACTAAAAAGTCTAATTCTTGCCCAATGATATTTGTAAGTGACAAAACCATCACAAAGCCCTTTCTTAAATCAACAATAAAAGGTTGAGTGGAACTTGGTTGCTAAGGGCTGAGTGACACATGCCCTTATATTACACACATCTTAGTCATATGTGTGTAATTTTAGCCAGTTCATTGTCCTTTTCAGTGATTGTGTTAGAAAACTGCGGTACAAGAGCTACCTGCGTGCCATCCAGTTGGGCTGCTCTCAAGAGGACAGTGTCTTCCTTCAGTCTTCCCGCCATTTCCCAGCACCAGTAGCCTAAGAAATCCATCATGCCTAATGACATATGAGAAGATCCCGCCATGGGTCCCTCCATGCACCACATCAGAGCTGTTCATCTCAATCATGGTCCAGAGCAGTACTGTGTCTGCACAGGACCTCTACCTGGACAGCCAGGACCACAAGAGTGAGGTGAGAAGTCAGTTGGGCCTGAGTAACTTGTCAGACAGCCTGGACATCAGCACACAACCACCCAGAGAAACACAGGGTGCAGTCATCACAGCCTCTGAGAACCCAGAACGATCCCCAAAACATGCAGCTCTGAAGAGTGAACAGGGACCCTGACCAGCTTTGAATCCCATTCTGAGGCCACCCCCAAAAGGAAACTCTCTCCTATAGAAATGGAAGTTCACTGCATTCATACTGTGCCAAAAGAGGAGTCCAGTCCCCCTACCAAATTCCAGTCCATCGGGGTTCAAGTAGAGGATGACTGGTGAAGCAGTGTCTGCTCTCACAGCACATCCTCCCAACAAGACAGTAGCACAGGTACCCCAGATGCCATTGACTTGTGCTATAAGTAAACTGAAAGGAGCCTCCAGGAATACCTAACACTCAAACTCCATCAGCATTGATGGCAGCCCTCAGCAGTCCCCCATGATTGCCCAGATCAAGTGCAACCTCTCTTCTAGGGAAAACAGCAACCTAGAGGAATCCTCAATGCCCCATTCTGACCCCTGGCTGCAGACCACCTCCAGCTCCCCAGCAGAGGCAGCACAGCAAGGGGCCTGCCGCCAAGATGCCTCCTGGTTCTTGAATTTACTGCAGGTAGAAACAGAGTGGCTAGAAGGCTGGTGTTGACAGATGGACAAGGAGACCAAAGAGAACAACCTCTCTGAAGATGTTGTGGGAAACATTCTCAGTGCTGTGGGCAGTGCCCAGCTACTGATATCCCAGAAATTCTAGCAGTTCCAGGGCCTCTGTGAGCAAAACTCGGACCCTGTTGCCAACCCATGTCCAATAGCCCAGGACCTGGCAGGGTTCTGGGACTTGCTACAGCTGTCCATCGAAGACATCAGCATCAAGTTTGCTGAACTCCATCACCTCAAGGCCAACAGCTGGCAGCTGATGGAGGCTCCTGAGAAGAAGAGGGAAGAGAAGAAACCACCAATTCTGGCCCCAAAGCAGCCAGGCAAATCCAAGCCAGCCATGAGCCATGACAAGACCTCTGATGCCAGAGACAAACAACATCAGGAGGCCAACAAGAGACTCCTGGCTGCAAGGTGGGCAGCTTTCCTGCAGCCAAACTCAGCTGCACAGAGCCTGAACAACCCTCAGGTCTATATCTTTGAGGCCTAGGCCTGACTCAGAAACCAGGAATGAAATAGTTTTTAGTCATTTACATAAATCACACAATATAAATTCAAACAAAATAATTTTGTCTCAACCTTTAGTATGATTATTCTATTTAGACACCTGGGCCAGTCTAAATGGACATACAGAATGGCTCTCGATCTGGTTTGTTTGGGTCCTTCCCAGCTTTAGGTTATGAAGACTTAACACAAAAAAATGTCAACAAAAGCACAAACCTACAGAACTTTTCTTCCCTCTTGCTGGCTGTGGTGACTAGATGGATGGACTTTGGCAACTCCCTGGCCAGACCTCCAGACTGTGGATCTTTATTTGTTCTACCTAATGAGAACTTACTCGGAAACTTGTTTAAGCTTGTTTACAAGATGACAGACCAAGGACAGCCTTGGGCACCTGCCATGTCCTTCCTTCTTTTCCCCACTGCTGTTTAGGACTCTCCCTCAAAAAGATCATCACAGCCTTCACCTTTTGACCTTCTGCTGGTGTGAGGTGGAGCAATTCTTGATGTTGGTGACTATTATGACCCATTTTCAAAGCATTATCACCAGGTTCCAGGAAACACATGTTTAATATGGCACCCATGTTAACCAGCCCCTTCTAGTGCCACTAATCCCCTCTCTCAGCTGTCCTAAACCCTCTGGTGTCCCACAAACAGCAGTTACAGCTCACTGCACCTGCCGACCCCCCTGACATGCCCATATCCCTATATGTATCTCCTCAGTTTAGGCAGCATCCCTGCATTGCAAACTCCAAAACTCATTCTGTTTACCATCAGGAACCCGTGTCTGACTGCTTTAAGGTAATCCCTCTCATCTACTGGAGACAATTCCCTCACCACTCTAAAATCAACCACTTATATCCAAGCCCTCTCCCGAATTATTCCCTTCTGAAACAGCACTGCACTCATCTCCCTAATGTGGGGATGGGCAATACAACTTTGCTCCGTCCTTTACCTTGTCTTGGTGATTCTCAAGATGTCCTCAGACCACCTGCCTCTCATCAACTGAAAGTGCCCATGAAAAATATAGCTTCTCTAAATGTAATATAGAATCCGGAGTTGGTTCCTGGAACAGATAAAGAACAACAGCAGAAAATCTGGTGAAATCCAAACAAAGTCTGCAGTTAACAGTAATGTACAAATACTGACTTGCTAGTTTTGATAAATGTGCTGTGATAATATGTTTACATGAAGAAAACATGGGTAAGGAAAGGGTACCCAAAAATGTTGAATTGTCTTTGCAGCTTTTTTGTAAAACTAAAAAAAGAAAGAAAGTTAAACCAAGCAGCAATTTATTGGGTCCCAGAATTACTGAATCAAAACTCCTGGAGCTGAAACCCAGGTAACTACATTAATGACCCAAATGATTCTTTCTGAATCAAAGCTGAAATTTTAGTCTTTTCATTTCTGTTGCAGTCCCTGCCTGAACAGCTGCTTTGTCCATGCTTTCCTACCTACACTCGCCTGAGCCTGATTCAATCCTTTAGATCCTCTGAGCCCTAATACTTGAACATTATTATTATCTGATTTTCACAGATGAGAAAAATTAACTACTAACAGGCTCAGAAATATGTGCAGAATTTCAAAGCCCTTAAATAGTGGGGCTGGATTTGAATCTCAAGTCAGTGCCGTTCCCAAGTCTGTGCTCATAACTATTCCACTGCCTCTCAGTCATGTTTCCATCTGTGACCTACTAAAGATCTGTGATCAAATCACCAGAAGAAGCACCATTACCAGTAACACTCTGGGCCCACCTGCTTCTCCAACCTTCTATGTCCCTTTGCTCCAGCTGGTGACTTTGCCCTTTCCTCCCCTTTCCACGGGTGGTAAATGAGCAATGAGGAAGCACTGGAAAGGTGTGCCAACTGGAGAGTCCTGTGTAGGTCAGGCATAGATGCTTTTCCAGCAGGATACACCTCAGCTGCTATGTTCTAGTCTCCCAAGTGCCCAAATTAGGAACCAATCTAATCACGTTCCCAGGACTCACTTTGACATTGAATGACAGTTTCATGTTGTAATTCACCTATTATTGGATTTGTCTTATGTCCCCCTAAGAATAGTGTAAGCTCCTCAGTAACTGTCTTTTCCATCATTCTTATGCCTCACAATACTGCTGGAGAACGCGGGCATAGCAGGCATCCACATGACCTGGTGGTTGTTAAATTGGTAGCTAATCTACACTCTGCCCAAAGGAAAATCTGACTTAGAGAATCTCAGGTTTACTAGGCCTCTCTCCAGATTATCAGGCAGGTTCCAGTCTAAATCTACTGTTATCTTCTTACCTGGGATTTCTGACTTGTACTTAGAGCTTAATAAAACATGTAGGTCTGCCAAATAGGTGAATGAGGAACAGTTTTTGGATTCCTACTCCCCAACCCAACACACAGAACAGCAGTACCCACATTTATTCAGACAGCTTTGGTACAGAAATAGATGGAGGGTTGAGGCAATAGAACTCAGTCTCATACTATGTCTCTGTTCTTATGTGTCTTTCCCTTCACTTCCTCAAGTGGAACATGAATCAAAAATAGGATCAGCAGGAGAGACCTATGAAATATACTCAAGCACATGTTTTCATTAGTTTAGTTTCTGTTGATTGGAATTTGTTTGATTTCCTTAGTAATAAAAACATCACCATTTATGTTTTAAGGGCATCTGAGAAATCTGATTATGAAGTCAGAATACACAATTCTCCTCAGATACTCACAGGAAGCAATGTATCTCCCTAACAGCACGAGAAGTAAATGACTATATAGCATGTCCTCATTTTCTTTCCCATTGCTTTAATTCATGTTTAATTTATCTACACTAATTGGCAACAACAACAACAACAACAGCAAAAAAAGTAATAAAAATTAGTTTTTCATAAATAACTACTCACATATTTGATAAATTTCCCAAACCAATATTTTTCCTTCTCAGTAATGCAATACAAAGTTGTTATGAAACCATAAGGTCAGCAAATTAAGTATCATGAGTCTAGCATAACCACCAACACAACTGTGCTACTGACTTGCAGGAACAAAACAATAAGAACTTCTCAAGATGCTATGGGTTTCCATTTCGTAGTGCTATGGACTGAGAATTAGAATCACCCATTAATAATACTTTACAGACTCAAGTTGACTCTCTACCAGTTAGATACCACAGGCTCACGTTCATGAGTTCTGGTTTTGACATGAAAGTGAAGATACTGCGTAGGAGGGGACTATACATTACGGTATCCATGAAAAGGATTGAATGCCTTAGATTCAAACCACTGACTTGGTATGTGCTACATTTGCCTCAGTAATCAATTCACATGCAACAAGTCCCTATAAAAAGTCACACTGAGTAAATATTACATATATACACATTCACCACAAATATATACTAATTATACAGTTGAAACAACATGAAGTAGTATTGTCTAAAATGATGTACTATGGACATTTACCCTTGATGAAATAAATCCTGTCATTGTCATCAAGCTGCTAGATGCTTTGAGAGTTGTGACAGAGGTTACTTGGTGACTTAGCTCCTACCTACCCCTCACCCTGTCTTTGAGTCTTGGTAGTTTTTCCTGTCAGGACCGCCCTCCACAATTCAGGAGTATTTCCTTCCCAGGATTACTTCCTTGGACTTTGGAAGCAAGAAAAGGCATACAGAGGGAACGAGCAATCCTCAGCCACCGTACCTCACACCTGCCTAGATTTGGGATGTGTTCTGTCCTACTTGCACATTCTGTGTCAGAAGGCAGTTATTTAAACCTTTGTCCTCAGTCTTTCTGTAGACCATGAAAGTGAAAGAAAACTCGTTAGCAGGGGTAGCCGTTCACTAAAATTAACAACTAAATTTCCTAGATCTGGGGGTCCCATTCTGTACATCGGAGTGCAGGGCACCAATGCTGCTGTTAAGGTTCTGTGTGAAATCCATGCGGTTTTGTCCTGGCAGCTGTGTCAGGATAAGTGCAGCCTGGGCCCAAGAGAAATTGGCCGAATGAATATCCACTTGAAAACAGTGCTGTTGACTCATCATTTAACCTTGTGCATGAATACAGTTACAGACAAACACACACACACACACACACACACACACACACACACACACACAACGGGCTGATCATGAGAAAATACAAAAAAAGATTTAGAAAGATAAACCAATAAGGCCGCAGAAAAACATATTTACAGCCAATTTAGACAACTTCAAAATGTGAGGAGGGAAACAAGATCAATCAAAAAGACTTCCTAAAGTCATGTTAACTCTTTCACTGAGAAGTCACATTAGTTCCATTAGACAACCTACAAAATGGTCACACCCTAACTTCTGAGGTCACTGCTTACAATTGAACTGTGAAAGGCCAGGAAGCTGCACAAGTAACCCTAAACTGATTCCTAAATCCTGTCCAACGTCACAGAGCTGACTGTTAAAAGGTGCTAAATCATCCCACAACCTTGTATTTTGTATGTGTTTTTCAAGTGTATGGATTGTTTGCTTAATAAAAATGAAATCGAGGAAATGGTGTGTAGGATGGAAATGGGGGTCACTATAAATAGCTCAGGCTTCTTCTCCCTGGGCAGGGAGTGTGCTGGGGGATGTCAGTGAGACTAGAGATGCAGCTGGGATTTATCTTTGAGAGAAAAAAGAGGAAGAGCATGGTGAGGACAGACACTGAAAACAAAGAGGCAGCTCTGACAGTAGATCCAAATGCATTACCTGCATTACTTTTCCTTGGTTCAGTATCCTCTGCATTGACTGTCTTAGTTTCTAATGTAAATTGGTGGGGCTTTTTACCTCTGAAACGCTGCCAAAATGAAAAAAAAATTTTTGAAATAAAGAATGAAATTACTTTCATCCACCATCCCACAACATTTAGATGACACATTGTGCACCATTTCTAGGTTCCTCCACAGGGAAAGAGGCAGAAGTGAGGCAATCCACATCAGGCACAATGACTGAAGTCAACAGAACAATCTCTGTCCATTCTGGGAGATAAAATAATGAGGAAAGGGGCAGAGGGCAAGATGGCGACTGAATAGGAGGTCCCTAAAGACTCTCCCAGAAAACACAATTGAACAACCACCCAGGAGCTAAGAAAGAGTACCATGAGTGACAAAACAGCAACTGAAAAATCCACGAATTGCAAGTAAACACCTGAAGGTTGGCGAGAAAAGGGAGAGCGGGAGAGAGGGAAGGGAGCAGAGACAGACTGCAATAGGACCGATTACTTCTGATTATCTTGGAGCAGCGCCATACATGAAGGGGAGAAACTGAGGAAAAGCCCTGGAGGAGCTGGTCTTTGGAGCGGCGGGTTGAGGATGGACTTAGGGAGCCAGCCTCTGGAACTTTTGAGTGGTAGCTGAGCTGAGCGAGGACTCTGAACTGCAGAGATGACACTCCAGCTCTAGGCCCCTTGGGGACATACATAGGGCTTCAGTTCCTGTTTCAAGCCCACTGTAAAAGCGACCCAGCTGTCTCAGGTCAGGCCCACAGCTTTGGACTATTGGAGCATGCACTTACTCATGAACCCCAGGGTTCTGAAAGAAGTGTGAGCCCGTAGATGGCCAGATGCTGAATTTGGGCTGAATATATAGGAGGATATGACAGCATTTGCCTGACCCAGCAGAAACAAGCCTCGGCCCAGCTTCCCTAACAAAGGGCAGAAGGCTGAGCTGCACTCAGAGCACCTTCTGTTGGCCTCTCTTGGAGATATATGTGCATAGCCTCCACACGCTATCAGAAACAAGAAATAAATGACTCCCCTCTCTCCCAAAACTTCACCACCAGTGCAATCTAGTGTCTGCCCTACATCAAGATACCATAAAATTAACAGTCTGGACACTGAACACAAAGCCCTTATGTCAAAGAGGAAGAACCCAGCAGACAGGATGATTTCCTTAAAAACTAAAACTCCTCAGAAAAAACATAAAATTTATCCAGAAGATAGCTTCCTAGACCTGGAAATATCTGAGCTAAGTGACAGAGAATTTAAAGTAACCATTCTAAAGGCCCTGAGAGAAATGAAATCATATTGGAAGAGGACCATGGCTGAGATGAACAATACAAAAAAGAAATGAACAGCATGAAAAAGGAATTCCGTGGTCAAAAAGAACAATTTAACAAGGAAATTCAGAAAATAAGGAAGATTCAGATGGAAATGTGAGAAATAAATAATACTATAAAAGAAGTGAGAAATAAAATAACTGCCATAGGAAACAGGGAAAACCAGATGGAGGAAAGAGTTAGTGATATCTAAGATCAGAACATAGAAACAGCTCAGAAAGAAAAGAAAGGGGAATGTAGAACCAAAAAGATTGAAAGAACTCTGCAACAACTATCTGACTCCATGAGATAAAACAACATCAGGATAGAAGGAATAGGAATGGAAGAAGGGGCAGACCAGTCTACAGAGAGCATACTCAAAAAAAATAGTACATGAGAAATTTCCAAACCTATAGAAAGATTTGAAACCTCAAGTCCAAGAAGTAAACAGGTCCCCTCTATACCTGGACTCCAACAGATCTCTTCTAACACACATGGTACTAAAGATGTCCAAAACTAAAGACAAAGAGACAATTCTCAAGGCAGCCAGGAAAAAAGGAACTATAACCATTTGAGGCAAACCCATCAGGCTGGAATCAGATTTCTCAGCAGCAACTCTGCAAGCCAGGAGGGAGTAGAATTCAGTATTCAGAAATTTAAAAGAGAGGAACTTCCAACCAAGAATAAATTATCCAGCAAAATTATCTTTCAGATATGAAGGTAGAATAACGAATTTCTCAGACACACAGAAGCAAGGGAATTTTCCAGCACAAAGCCAGCAGTCCAAGAAATACTGAACGAGACTCTTTGATCTGAACAAAACATCAGGAAAAATGGAACCAAGTTTGGGCAACAAGAGAGAACCAAAAATAAAACAAAAACAAACAAAGAAATAAGTAATGACCACAGGAAATTCTCAAATATCGATCATCACTCTAAATCTTCATGGAGTGAACTCACCAATAAAAAGACATAGAGTAGCAGACTGATTAAAAAACAGAACCCATCCATATGCTGTCTCCAAAAAACACACTCAGCCATAAGGACAAATACAGACTCAGAGTGAAAGTATGAGAAACAATACTCCAAGTAAATGGTAACCAGCGAAAAGCAGGAGTTGCCATACTGAAATCTATATGAAATAAACTGCAGGTTAAAAAAGATAGTAAAGGACAAAATGGACATTACATAATGATAAAAGGTACAATGCAACAACAAGAAGAATTGACACTAAATAATATATATGCTCCCAACCAGGATGCAACAAAATATACAAAGAAACTACTAACAGATTTGAAAGGAGAAACTGATGAATACACAATCATTATGGGTGACTTAAACACCCCACTAACAGCCATGGACAGATCATCCATACAGAAAATAAGTAAGGAAATATCAGCTCTAAATGACACATTACAGCAATTGGAAATAATTGACATTTACAGAACACTTCATTGAGAAAAGGGAGACTATACATTCTTTTCTAGTGCACTTGGAATATTCTCAAGGATAGACTACATGCTGGGAAAAAAAGCAAACTCAGGAAATTCAAGAAGATCGAAATCATACCAAGTGTATTCACAGACCACAAAGCTTTGAAATTGGAGATCAAGTGTAAAAGGAGAACAGGAAAAACCACATATACATGGAGATTAAACAACAGCTTATTAAGAAAGTACTGAATAAAAGAACAAACAAAAGATGAGATTTTAAAAATATAAAAGCTAATGACAATGAAAATACAACGTATCAGGTTTATTGGGACACAGCGAAAGTGGTAACAAGAGGAAAATTTATATCACTACAGGCATATATAAAGAAGCAAGAAAAATCAAAAGCAAACATCTTAGCATCCCATCTTAAAGAACTAGAAAAAGAAGAGCAGACAAAACCCAAAGTCAGCTGAAGGAAAGAAATAATAAAAATTAAGGGAGAGCTAAGTCAATTAGAGAACAGAAGGACAACAGAAAAAATTAATAATCCGAAGAACTGGTTCTTTGAGAAAGTCAACAAAATTGACAAACCCCTGGTGAGACTAATCAAAGGATGAAAGGAAAGGACACAAATATCCAAAATTAGAAATGAAAGGGGATAAATTACCACTGATACCACAGAAATGCAAAGGATTATAAGAAAATATTATGAAGGACTTTATGCCACAAAATTTAACAACCTAGAAGAAATGGACAAGTTTCTAGAAACTTATAGCCTACTAAGAGTGAACCAAGAAGAATTGGATAATCTAAATAGACCAATCAATAGCAATGTGATTGAAATGACTATCCATAATCTCCCTAAAGGCAAAAGCCCTGGACCAGATGGTTTCACCAACGATTTCTAGCAAGCATTCAAGGAAGAATTAACACCTATCCTCCTCAGACTCTTCCAAAAAATTGAAGAGGAAGCAATACTTCCTAACTCATTCTATGAGGCCAAAATTACCCTAATACCAAAGCCTGGCAAAGAGAACACCAAAAAAAGAAAACTATAGGCCAATATCTATGATGAACACAGATATAAAATTGCTAACCAAAATATTAGCAAATAGAATACAACAATGCATCAAAAAGATCATACAACATGATCAAGTGGGATTCATCCTGGGAGCACAAGGATGGTTCAACATACAAAAATCTATCAATGTGATGCACCACATAAATAAAATCAAGGATAAAGACCATGTAGTCATTTCAATTGATGCAGAAAAGCCTTCCACAAGATACAGCATCCATTTATGAACAAAACACTAAATAAAATATGTATAGAAGGAAAATATCTCAACATAATAAAGGCTGTATATGACAAACTCTTGGCTAACATCATACTGAATGGGGAAATGTTGAAGCCTATTCCCCTAAAATCAGGAACAAGAAAGGGATGACCCTGTCACCACTGCTATTTAACATAGTATTAGAAGTTCTAGCCACAGCAATCAGGCAAGAGAAAGGAATAAAAATGTATCCATATTGGGAAAGAAGAGGTCAAATTGTCACGATTTGCGGATGACGTGATGCTTTATATAAAAAATTCCAAAGATTCTACCAAGAAAATATTAGAAACAATAAACGAGTATAGTAAAGTCGCATGTTACAAAATCAATGTACAAAAATCAACAGCATTCCTATATACAAACACCGAATTCTAAGAAAAAGTAAGGAGGTGTCAATTCCCTTTGCTATCACAACAAAAAAGTGATATACCCGGAAATTAACTCAACAAAGCACGTGACAGACTTATACACGGAAAACTATAAGACACTTTTGAAAGACATTGAAGCAGACTTTGAGAGGTGGAAAAATATCCCCTGTTCATGGACAGGAAGACTTATCATTGTTAAAATGGCCATTCTGCCTAAAGCATTATACAGATATAACGCAATACCCATTAAAATCTCACAATCGTAGTTTCATGAAATAGATAAAAAAAAATTACCAGATTTATATGGAAACATAAAATATCTCGAGTTGCCAAAGCAACACTACATTAAAAGAATAAGGCTGGTGGCATTACATTCCCTGACTTCAATTTATATTACAAAGCATCAATAGTCAAAACAGCTTGGTACTGACAGAAAGATAAATATAGACCAATGGAACAATATTGAAAACCCAGAAATAAAGCCACAAATTTATGGGCAAATAATCTTCGATAAAGGAGCAAAAAAACATACAATGGGGAAAAGATAGCCTCTTTAGTAGGTGGTGCTGAGAAAACTGGAAAAACATATGCAAAAGAATGAACCTGAGCTGTGAACTCTTTCCATATACAAAAATTAACTTAAAGTGGGTTAAAGACCTTCATATCAGACCTGCAACAATGAACTGTATAGAAGAAAACATTAGGACTAAACTTATAGACCTAGGGCTCAAGGAAGACTTCACGAAATTTACCTCAATGTCAGGGGAAGTAAAAGCAAAAATACATGAATGGGACTATATCAAACTAAAAGGCTTCTGCACAGCAAAAGAAGACATCAACAATGCAAAGAGACAGCCAACAGAATGGGAGAAAATATTTGCAAATAACATATCAGATAAGGTTCTAATATAAATATAAAAAGAACTAATAAGACTTAACAAAATTCAAAGAACCCAATTGAAAAGTGGGCAGAAGAACTAAACAGACACTTCTCCCACGAAGAAATACTAGCAGACATATGAAAAAATGTTCATTCTCATGAGTAATCAGGAAAATGCAAATCAAAACCACTATGAGATACCACCTCACACCTGATAGAATGGCTATTATCAACAAGACAAGGAATAACAAGTGCTGGAGAGGATGTGGAGAAAAAGCAATTTTGGTACACCGCTGGTGGGAATGCAAATTGGTACAACCACTGTGGAAGGCAGTGTGGAAGTTCCTCAGAAAATTGGGAATGGAGCTACCATTTGACCCAGCAATCCCACTTCTGGGGATCTACCCAAAAGCCTTGAAAACCTTTCTCTACAGACTTATGTGTCCCTATGTTCATCGCAGCGCTGTTCACAGTGACCAAAACATCGAAACAACCAAAGTGCCCTGGGTCAGATGACTGGATAAAGAAGCTGTGGTACATATACACAATGGAATATCACTCAGCTATAAGAAAAGATGAAATATTGCCATTTGCAAAAAAATGGATGGACATGGAGATCATCATGCTTAGTGAAATAAGCCAGACAGAAAAAACAAGGAACTGTATGACTTCACTCATATGCGGAATATAAAACTGAAAGCAAAGAAAAAAGAAATGAACAAACAAATAACCCATGGACACAATCAATAGTTTAATGTTTATTTGGGGACCAGTAGGATAGGGAGGGCAGAAAGGGGAGGGGGTGGGAGAGGAGGGGGGAAGCTAAATATAAGGTGATGAAAAGAGAAGTTACATTTGGTGGTGAACTTATTATACAACAAGTTGACAATACACTGTGGAATTGTATGCCTGAAACCTATGTAATCCTTGCTAACTGATGTCACCCCAATAAGTCTAACGATAAAAATGAATTTAAAAAAATAATAAAGGAAAGGGTCAAAGTGGTCAGAAAATATTCTTTTTTGAAAATGAGAAGATTTGGCCCTTAGATGGGGGAATGATTTCAACGTTCTAGGAAGGTTCTGAATAAGGAGAGGAATTAGATGTAAAAAAAGTTCTCTAGGCCATCTGTACGGGGTTTTATTGAATCAACTGAAATTTTAATTTCGATTCAGAGGATAATGGTAAGAGCAGTGCACTTTTATCACATGAACAGATTTTTAAAGTGCTTATGACTATAACACCAAGCTTCCGTCCATAGCAGCCTTTAAATTCACTATGGAAACTATGCAGTTGTTTACTTCCTATCCAGGAAGAAAAAGCTGACCTGGGCTTAAAGCTTACTTTTCCCACTTTAGCATAAATAAAGCACTGAAGAGTAGGCATGTTTTCCTAGGAAGGCATTCTCAAATTTTAATTGTGTGTGCCAAGCTAGCTTCTTTTTTTTTAATTCATTTTTATTGTTAGACTTATTGGGGTGACATCTGTTAGCAAGGATTACATAGGCTTCAGGCATACAATTCCACAGTGCATTGTCAACTTGATGTATAATAAGTTCACCACCTAATGTGACTTCTCTTTCCATCACCCTATATTTAGCTTCCTTAAATTTGTTTCCCACTGAACTCTGGTCCCTGATATTTATCTAACCACAACCGTGTCGAATGCTTCTCCAGTAAAGACTTTACACTCTTTATCAATGAATGAATATAAAGATTATGAAAAGAAACAATTTTGTAATAGTAAAAAAAAGCTTATTTGTGTGTGTGTGTGTGTGTGTGTATTTATCAAGATGTAAGCTTTCATATATTAATGAAGAAATACTTAAAAAAACAAACAAAATTTTCTAACAGCAAAGTATTCATGTATGTGTATGAGTGCATGTAAATTTATCAATACATAGGTTTTCATATATGAAAGAAGGAACATTAAACAGATTAGAAAAGCAAACAGAATTTTCTAACAGCAAAATGTGTGTGCATGTGTGCGTGTGTGCACACCAACAGGCTCATCGATGTGGAAGCTTTCTCAGATTAATAGGAAAAGAAAACTGCACTGAGTTAGGGGTGGAGAACACAGCTTTACTCCTGCTACAGCAGTTAACCAATCCACATTTTAAAAGTTTATGCAAGTGTGTAATGGGTCTCCTTTGTTTTCAGAGACTGCAGAAAGCAATATCCTGCTGCTTTTGGAATACATGGCTATGCACTAGTCCAATGTCCAGGACACTTCTTTTCCCTCATGGCTGCCAATGTTCCTTCACAGGTGGCCAGCCTCCCACCCCCAATTCCAGCACCTTACTCAAGGCTGGCTGTGGTTTCTAATTACTGCTCTTGAAGAAGAAGGAGAAAGAAGAAGGAGAAGAAAGAAGAAGAAGAAAGAAGAAAGAAGAAAGAAGAAAGAAGAAAGAAGAAAGAAGAAAGAAGAAAGAAGAAGAAGAAGAAGAAGAAGAAGAAGAAGAAGAAGAAGAAGAAGAAGAAGAAGAAGAAAAGCAAAAAGGCTGTTTCACAAGATAAAGGAGGTGGGATGGGGGTGGAGCAGTTAAATGTGGGAAATTACTTAATTACTAGGTGTATATCCATGTTAGTCCTTAAATCTACAAAGCAGCCCCTTAGCAACTATCACAAAGTACTTCCAGAAGTGAGGAGATTTACTTTCACCTGAATTATAACACAGATCTCTTCTAATAAAAACTGGAATCACTGAAGCCTATTAAGTATGACCCACTACTTGTGCAAATAATGTCAACTTATCTGTTTTATTCAAGCTTAACCCATTTCCATTCCAATCTCCAGACTCCAAAACTTACACCAGTGACTATGATGCTCCCTCTAAATTTTTCAACACCCAGGAACTGTTTTAAGAATGAGCTTGATTACCACAGAAAAGAAAGAGAAACTCGCTGAGCAGAAAGAATTACCCCCAAATCACTAAACATTCACTAACCTAGTCACTTTGGGAGGACCTAACCATATTTTGCTCCCCCCCTTTGGTATAACCAGGAGTTCCCCTCACTTAGGACTATAAGCAGGGGCAAACTTCTTTTTCCAGTTTAAGCAGAGGAAGGAGAAATGAGTTGGAAAAGCACACCTGTCAACTACCCAGTCATAGCAATCCAAACGTTCATTGTTCACATTTTTTTCAGGACACAGCAGAAGTAATGTATGTTTTTTAAATTTGAACCACAGAGTTCAAAGAAATCTGAATCAAATGGAATTTCACTGTAAAGCCAAACTTAGGACTGTAAAGCCTTCAAAACAAAGGTACATTTTGTTGCCACAATGCAAACAAGTTAAAAAATTAATAAAAATACATATAAATTCTAAACAGCCCTCCCCTAAAGAAGTAAGTGAGAAACACAAACCAGTACACACATGAGCTGAACCCCTTTGAGAAGTACTGAAACAGCAACTTCCTTTGAAAATGCCCTTTCCCCTTCTCTCCAAGTTGCCCTGTGGGAATGAAACATTAGCACCAGGAAGGTAAAGGGGAGTGACTCTGGCAAAGTTACCAAATGAAGCAAACTTTTTATATCACCCAGGGCCCATCCATCCACCTCGGACTCCCACAGGTACCACAGGGGCATCTGCTGGTGCTATGTAGCTGCAGCAAGGACAGGGCCCCAATCCTGACACTGAGCTGACTTCAGCACAGGTCCTGTCAGCCTTTACATCACAGCTTTTATGCAGCCCATGGCCACATCAGCCACAGGGGAAGGACTGCCACTACTTCACAGTCTTGTGGTACCAAATCCAGACACCCAATGTGATGCCCACCCCCAGGAACATAATGTACTTCATCGAGCATGAGCACGTGGTACTCGAGCTTGGCACTCAGTTGGCCAGAGTCTGGGGCCTGGCTCGTGCTGCTAATCACCATCTCTAAGCTCTCCCAGCAGTGCTTCTCCTACAGGTGGCAGGCCACCACGATAAGCTGGTGGGCACTGTGTACAGCAGCATGAAGATGCCAATCGGGACCATGAGTTATTTAGTGTTACATTACATTCACAAAGCTGCCTAACTGCTATTACAAACATTTCTGCAGCAAACATAAGTGATAAATATAACCTGGGAAAATGTAATTCCTTGATCTGTAATGAAGACAATTTCAGTACATCTGATCCAGTAGAATCCTAGAAAGTTGGCATTCTTGGCCTAAAAATAATATACGAAGTTTTTTTCTAATTGATAATAAAAAATTATGCGAATCTTTTCAACAGCTTAAAATACTGTTTGCATTAGTCTTTAATAAGAGATCGTAATTAGCAAATCAAACTTTCTTTTAAATACAGTGTTCCTGGATCTTTATCTGTAACACCTAACTGAAGCACTGAGTCTTAATTCCTCCTAGTCAACAGAAGGAAAAGTCTGAATTTTGCAGAAAGGTAACTGACAAAACATTCACAGATACCAATTTCTAACTTTAGGAACAAAAGGACAGCTGATACTCTTAAAGACATTATGAAAACTTGAGTTATAAAAGCAGGAAGGGCTAGTGACATTACTCAGCCATAAGAAAAGATAAAATACTCATCACAACATAAATGGATCTTGACATTATCATACTAAGCAAATTTAAATCAGACAGAGAAAGTCAACAACCACAACTCCACTCTTATGTGGGATGTATAATTGAAAGCAAGAAATAGGCAGGACAAACAAACAAAAGAAACAAAAACTCAAAGACAATGTTACCAGAGGGTAAGGGTAGAGGGAGGTGGTAGAGGGGGAACAAGGGGGTCAAATATATGGTAACAGAAGAACTGGCTCTGGGTGGTGAACACAATACAATACATAGATGATGTATTATAGAAATGTACACTTTGAATCTATATAATTTTACTAAACAATGTCATCCCAGTAAATTTATTAAATATTTTTTAAAAAGTAGAAAGATCTAAAGCTTCTTGGGAAGTGTTGACCAAAACAGCATTGGGGGCCTCCAGACCACATGCCTGACTCACTTGTTGAACAGCCGTGCCCTGAGCCTGAGGATAGATGGGGTTGTGACAACAGGCTCTGCAGCACACAGAGGAGCTGGAGGTCTGTGAATGGTTCAGTTATTTCCGAGATGTGCCTTTTCTCAGTACAGAACCCACCCTGAACTCCAGTTAGCAAAACCATTACCAAGATGCCATAGCTGTACCTCATCTACTAACAGCTTCTGTTAGCTTCTGGGCTGCCACATTGCCACTTTTAGCTGAGCCCCTTCTAGCCTAGTTTATTATGCCCAGAAATCTAATTAATATGGATTAGAACCTACACCCAAATAAATAAAGAGGAAAAACACAACAAGGACCTATCGAGGAAAGAAAGCATCACAGCAAAAGGGAACAAAACCTTCCCTTTTACAAACCCATCAAAAGTTCCAGGATCTTTCCCAGAGGGGAAATGCAGGGGTGACAGGAAGACAACAGCCATGAAGCACTGAGACGGCTTGGTGTGTAACACTCATCATCCGTTCAATCCTACTAACTCAATCTTATAAATAAAGAAACAGCCTTTATAATTTCTTTAAAAATTGTCCAAAGTCGCAAAACCAACACAAAGCAGGCTGCAGCATAAGCACAGGATGCCTCCAAGTCAGTACTCTCAATTACCACGCTACCCTGCGTCTCCACGATGTCACCACGTAGTTACACGCCCACCAACTGGGAAAGTATCTGGGCCCATACCTTACACTCTAGAATGTAGTCCAGCTGAGAACTATCCAAGGTAAAATTTTCTGAAAGAAAAAGAAACAACAGAAAAAGAAATTTGATTCGGCAGCACACTGCCAACCTAATTTGATATATGGAAAGACAAAAGGAAAAGACAAATTTTAAAAGCAAGTAGAAAAGAACAGACAAAAACCCAGATAGCAACAAGAAAAAGACTAATTTGGACACTCTGCCTTTTTAACAGCAGCAGGTTGAGAATTCAGTATTTTAAAAACAGTTAAGCCAAATATTCAGTTAGGCTTTAAAAAGTGATTCTAAAAATTCA
>PVJL010013504.1:20124-32120 GCA_004026885.1 Lyroderma lyra
CATCCTCTCCAGCACTTGTTATTCCTTGTCTTGTTGATAATAGCCATTCTCACAGGTGTGAGGTGGTATCTCATTGTGGTTTTGATTTGCATTTCCCTGATAGCTAATGAGGATGAGCATTTTTTCATATGTCTGCTGGCCATTTGTATTTCTTCATGGGAGAAGTGTCTGTTTAGTTCTTCTGCCCACTTTTCAATTGTGTTGTTTGTTTTTTTTTGTTGTTAAGTCTTATTAGCTCTTTATATATTTTAGATATTAGACCCTTATCTGATGCGTTATTGGCAAATATTTTCTCCCATTCAGTTGGCTGTCTCTTTGCCTTGATGGTTTCTTTTGCTGTGCAGAAGCTTTTCAGTTTGATATAGTCCCATTCATTTATTTTTGCTTTTACTTCCCTTGCCTTTGAGGTCAGGTTCATGAAGTCTTCCTTGACTCCTAGGTCTATAAGTTTAGTACCAATGTCTTCTTCTATACAGTTTAGTGTTGCAGGTCTTATATGAAGGTCTTAATCCATTTTGAGTTAATTTTTGTATATGGAGAGTGTTCACAGCTCAGGTTGATTTTTTGCATATGTTTTTCCAGTTTTCCCAGCACCACCTACTAAAGAGGCTGTCTTTTCCCCATTGTATGTTTTTTGCTCCTCATCGAAAATTGTTTGTCCATATATTTGTGGGTTTATTTCTGGGTTTTCAGTTCTATTCCATTGGTCTATATTTCTGTTCTTCTGCCAGTACCGACAAATAACCCATGGACACAATCAATAGTTTAATGTTTATTTTGGGATGAGTGGGTTAGGGAGGGGAGAAAGGGAAGGGGGTGGGAAAGTAGTGGGAGAAACTAAATATAAGGTAATGGAAAGAGAAGTCACATTAGGTGGTGAACTGATTATACATCAAGTTGACAATGCACTGTAGAATTGTATGCCTGAAACCTATGTAATCCTTGCTAACAGATATCACCCCAATAAAAAAAATTAACAAATTCAAAAACTGTTTTGAGCAGTTGAGAAAGTATCTCTAAAAGTTTATTGCATCAAACAGAGAGTACTTTAAAGGTGAATGAAGTTTAAACATGTAAGAATAAATACACAATTTTTATAATTTCCAGGATTTTTGGGGTCCCCCCTCTTATGTGTTGCATTATGTGCATATCATTTAGATAGTGACGTGCCATGCAAATAATCTCTTAAGCAAATGGTTTGTGTCTGTGTTTTCAATGTTGATGTGATTTAATTTGTAAACTTTTTGTAATATTGTCAAATAAATAAATTCACAAAATAAAAAAAATAAAAATAAAAATAAAAATTCCTTCCTCAAATGACCGATTTCAGAGAAATGTATTGCTCTACATTTTACAAGAGGTTTTCCAAATATGATAGCAATCAATACTGACATAAGAAGAATTCTACCTGTTTCTCTACAGCTTTTCTTGTACACATGGCAAAGGTGAATATTTATAAAGGCCAAAACGCCAACAAGCTGTTCCAACTTTGACTATCTGCTCCTGTTACATCAAGCATTCAAAGATGAGAGAAGTGTATAAAGAGTTACTCTGCTAAGGCTCATTCACAAGGTAGCCAAGAACACGAAGGCCTGCCAGAAAGTATCCAACCCTGTGATATGAAAAAGAGAGGCATTTATGGCTGGATTCTTTCTGGGCAGTCCTCATATACCTCCTGTAATCTATGGTGTTAGCTATTAATCAATACAAAAAAATGCCTGAGGTTCTAAATTAGTTTTTTTTATTTAATTCAAGTAAAGAAGGACAAACTAAGGTCATAAATATTCATCCATTCAAATGTCTTTCTTTCTTCAACAATTCCATAGTATCAAATACAGTGCAACATAATTACAGCTTCCATGACATTAAATAATAAATGGTTCCTTTAACCCAAAATTTTGCAAGTCTTTCTCTCCCAAATGTAATTCTAATGTCCTTTCTTTATGCTATATTTAAATATAAGTCTTGACCAAAGTCTCTGATGTCTTATGAATAGCTAATATAATTTTTACCTAAGGAAAATTTAATGCACTTAACTTCTTTGTCTTCCATTCTTCAAGAAGAAAGAGTATGTTAATAATTAAATTTAGTTATTATTAACCTTAATAATTAAATTCCACCTTCTATCATTTTCTGGGAACAAAAAGACAAACTAAATATTAATGAAGCAGCAAATCTTATTAAACTTATGTTTCTGCACCTATCAGAAAAACCACTTTTTTTCCCCACATTTTACAATCATTTTTTATTTCTCTTTACTTACTTTACAAAGAAAAGACGGTTCTTAGACATGATTTCACTCAACATTTTACATTCATATCTACAAATCTTTCTTGTATTCATGTCCACCTTTGTCTCTTTTCTTTGCATCCTAGTGCCAGGATTATCCTTTCTTCTGTTTTGAGGTTGATCCTTTCACTTCTACTCTGAGTTTATATTCTATCCTCCTTCACTTCCTTAGAAGGTTGCTTTATCATTCACCGTCTCCCTTCTACATCACATTCTTTATCATCAATATGTGAAAATGTTCAGGTGTGTCTTTAATGACAAAATAGCTGTCATGATATTCCTTTTCTTTCTCTCTTTGCTTAATAGTGGTTTTAAATTCATTCTTTTCTCTGTTCTTGTTCACCCCTCAATCTGCAATCTGACCTGGTTATGCTTTACTCCTTGAAACTGTCCTTGGCATGACTCCTTTATTTCTAAAGCTAGTGAATGCTTTTTAGTGACTGCCGTGGTATTTCTTCTTCCTCTCTAAAATACTTATTGTTTTACATGAGACCACGTTCCTGATTTTCATATTGTGTCCATCCCTTCATTTACAGTTTCCTTTGCATAACATCAAAGCACAGTTTAGTAGAAGTTCAGTGGGATACAAATCAGTGGTGTCTAAGTATGAATGTCTTGTTTAGCTTGAATATCTAGGGTCTTCCATAAATTTCTTTTTTTTTAATTCATTTTTATTGTTAGACTTATTGGGGTGTTAGCAAGGATTACATAGGTTTCAGGCATGCAATTCTACAGTGCATTGTCAACTTGATGTATAATAAGTTCACCACCTAATGTGACTTCTCTTTCCATCACCTTATTTTTAGGTTCCCTTCCCTCCTCTCCCACCCGCTCCCTTTTCTCCCCTCCCTATCCTACTCATCCCCAAATAAACATTAAACTATTGATTGTGTCCATGGGTTATTTGTTTCTTCATTTCTTTTTTCTTTGCTTTCAATTTTATATTCCGATTATGAGTGAAGTCACACAGTTCTTTGTTTTTTCTGTCTGGCTTTTCAGAAAGAAATGCAACTGGCAACAGTTGCTGGAGAAATTTATGGTATTGCAGATAACAAGTGATGGAAGAATAGAGATCACCTGCACGTTTCCCTGAGAATTACCTCAGCTATAAATAAGGACACACAGGCATGCCTCTTTTCTTTGTGCTTCTCTTTATTGAGTGTTGCATTTTACACAAGTTTAAAGCAAGACCCAAAACCCCCACCTCCACCACCACCACCAGCATGAGAAAAAAAATTATGACTCACTCTTTTCTGATACTCACTTTACTGCAGAGGTCAAACCTGCCATATCTCCGAGGTCTGCCTGACATAGGGTAAGTTCCACAAACTACTGCCTTCTTCCACCATTGCTTTTACAGCAAACCTTATTTTTTCTTAATTACATTTATTGGGGTGATATTGGTTAGTAAAATGATAAAGGTTCCAGGTGTACAGTTCTTCATCATTCATGTGTTGCATTTTGTTCTCACCACCCAGAGTCATTTCTCCTTCCTCCTTCCCACTCCCATCCCCTATTCACTCTTGCAACTACTAAACTATTGTCTATGTCCAGGAGTATGGTTTTTTTCCCCCCTAATTTTGTCGTTCATTTATTCTGTTCTTTAGATTCCACATACACATGACATCATATGGTGTTTATCTTTCTCAGTCTGATTTATTTCAATTAGCATTATATATTCTAGTTCCAACCATGTAGTTTCAAAAGGTAAGATTTTATTCTTCTTTATGGCCAAGTAGTACTCAATCACATAAATGTACCACAGCTTCATTGTCCAATCCAAAACACCAATTTGAAAAAATACAGACACCCCTATGTTTATTACAGCAAAGCTTTTGAAAAAGAAGGGTCCTCTTTCCCACTCACTCTGTACAGTTTCAGGAGTGTCCAACTTGGAATCTCACAACCACCTCAATCAAAGGAAATCAAGAGATGGATTACAGAGGGTCCTGAGGAAACATTTAGGAGTATGGGATGGGCAATATCTTGATTGTTGTGGTGATTCCAGGGATGTACACATGTGTCAAGACTCATCAATTACATGTTAATTACATGCACTTTATAATTATACCACAGTAAGGCTGTTAAAAACATGTGTTTAAAAGAGGATAAATTCAGTATCTTCCTCCATAAAACCTACTGAGCCCCAAATCAAGACCATCATGGGCCTCACTCTCATTCTGACCAGAGTCCTAACAAACATCTTCCTATGCACCCACTGACTGCCCATGCAATACCAGTCTACACTGCCTTCCGTCTGGCTCAGACTATGGCAATGCTCTTCAAAAGTGTCCCTGACTCTGATATGCTCTGAACTAATCCAGCCTCAAGGCTGCCAAGTGCATGAGCTTCCCAAACACTAATATGATCATGCCATACTTCAGCTTAGAAATTTACAGGAACAAGATAAAGCCCTAATTCCATACCAAAATATATGAGGTTCAAGCCAGCCCCTGCCAGAGGCCACAGCATCAGTACCTCCCCCTCCCTGTACAAGTACCTGATCTTCACTTACACACAAAGAGTCATCATGCTTGCTCACTCTTGCACTTGGAGTTCTCTCCAAGTGGAAGGCCTCCCCTCTTCTCCACCTAGAATCATTCCATTCAAGTTTTCAACTTTTGATCAAAGTTTGCCTCTTTCTAAGGCCTTCCCCCTCCTATCCCAAGACAAATTACACCTCTTCTGTTTGCTTGCATTCTTGGTACAGCATCTGTCATAGTAAACAGTATGTCACTCCCAAACTGAAGATATGTGTTGTCCAAAAGAGCACCAGGCGAATTCACAGCCTTCACATGTCTGGTGCCCAGCACAGGTGCTGCAACCAGTGTTTGACAGATGAAGTGTGATTCATTTTCCACTTCAAAAACTTTTTCCTATCAACACAAGCCAAATGAAGAAAAAGTTTTAAAGTCACCACTGAATTTTGGGCCTACATTGCACTTCCTCCTTCTGTTATTACAGGAGTTATGATAGCCAGATAGTTTATTACCCAAGTTGAGATACTTCTGGAAGTAAAAAAAAAAAAAAGGTTGCTATTCATAGTTATGTCAGTTCATAATTTTGGTGAACTTGTGTTGAAATTTTCTTAATATACATTATTACATGAAAAAAAAAAAACCCCATTAATTTTCTCTACCTTCCAAACACAGTGGGAAGTCCTGGGCTAAATGAAGAAATGTGTTTTTTTTTTTTGTTTTTTTGTTTTTATTTGTTTGTTTTTTTTATATGTGGGTACTTCCCAGGCTGGGAATCAAACCCAGGTCACAGCGTTGACAGTGCCAGCGTTTAAGCCTTAAGCCACTACACCACCACGGAACTCCCGGAAAGTATTTTTTTGTTTCAGTTTTTAAATTTTTTTTGTATGTGGGTACTTCCCTGGCTGGGAATTGAACCCCCAAATGAGGAAATGAAGGTTCTCCTGGATCCAGAAACCAGCAGTGTCTACATCAACAAAGCACTTGCTAATTTCAAGTACCAGGAAAGAGGTTCCCTACTTCAGAATATGGCTCCTAAATCAAGAGGGAACTCACTGAGAGGAAGTACTAATATGTGCCACCAAGTCTACAGAGCAGGTGTCTGCTTACCTCTCCCTACAGAAAGGGATTTCTACACACACACACACACACACACACACACACACACACACCACAGAGGGGAAGAAAATAACGAAATTTTAAAACTACCCTGCAAATGAGAAACAGAAAAATACAATTTTGTTTACATGTTGAAGTTTCTCTGAAAATGTTAATACTGTTACCTAAATGACATGGGATTCCCATCTTCCCGGCCTTTAACAACCATCCCAGTATCTCCTCCAGATCCAATAGCAAAAACCTGAGTACAAAAGAAGCATTGTTAATGGTCTGAACTTTGAAAGACTCTGGACACACATACCAACCAACAAGTGAATATTCCTGCTCCACCCCAACCTTGGTTCAATTAAACCAACGTGGCATGTATCAATCTGCAGCTGCTTGGTGTTCACATGAATTTTAAAAAAGACAGTAGAGACCAAAAACTACTACAGTCAGTGCAGCCCACTCTGCAAGACTGGGTCGGGGGTCACCAAATCTCCAAGATTGATTGAGGTTGGTCCAGGGCACTGCTTAAGCAGTCCCTGCTACTGCCTGCACTGTTTAACCCTACTTCCCAGAATCCTGAAAATAAGGAAAATCTCACCGTCTAAATACAAGAAAAGGCACTGAGAACAGACCAGCGTTTTTGTCTCAGCACCTCTTGTTGACCACAAGCCCCAAAGGGCGCTGGGTCAATGGTACTATCCCGGGGTCAACCTAGCTATCTCTTTGAAGAAAGCTCTGGCCCTAATGAGGCCTGGTCGGTCCCTGGGCCCACCCAACAGGAAGGTTGTGCCTTGGGTTCTGCACTGGGACACAAGGAGAGGCCCTAAATCTGATCCTCCGACACTTCGCCTTGGCATAGGGCACAGCCCTCTAGCGCCATGGGCAGGAGGTGTGCTGACCCAGACCTACTTTTGGCCTCTTTGAAGACGATGAAGTTGATGGGGTCACCTTCTCCAAGCACACCAGCTGCTCACAAGGCTCCAGGTAGTAGTCCTCACCAATGGCTGGCAGCGCTGTGGAGGCAGAGGCAAATGGGAGAGGGGATAGGAGGAGAAGGGATGGGAGGGAGGAGGGGAGGAGGAAGACATGGGAGGGAGGGGAGGAAGGAGAAGTGAGTAGGTACCGGCTCCCAAAGGAGAGAGCAGCACCAGCCCGCTAAATCCGGGCGGCGGCGGCGGAGTCGGCGGCAGCTCGCTGAGGTGACAGCCAGCCTGGAGCGAAGCGATGACTACCGGGACCAGGGTGGCAGCGGTGGCAGCGGCTGGGCTGGAGGCGGCAACCAGCACGGATAAACATGAGCAGCGCTGGGTGCAGACTCGGGAGGGCGTCGGTGGTAGCGGGCAGGGAAGCCGCTTTCGGTGCCACGACTCCACACCCTGTAGCACTTTACCTGTGGCCCTCAGTGCTGAAATGGGTGACCGCCACAGAGTTCAGGTGTTGCATCAGCCACCTTCCCTTCCCCGAAGGTTGGGGCAGTGTGCTGCAGAACCCCAAGCCCCAAGCCAGGGTTGTACAGAGGCAGATGGCAGCACAGCTAGTCATGTCAGATCCTTTCCCAGCTTGTGCCAGGCGTGGCTTCAATCCATCATGGGCTGATTGCTCAGGGCCTGGTGCCCTGCTAAGGCAGGGTTACCCCTAGCCTAGGGAAGGCTCATCCCTACTCTTGAGAGGGCTAAGAAAGATGAGTGTTGTGTCAGCACCTGGAGGGTGTGAGCATGTTCACAGGGAAACCTAGTTTAGATTGTGAGTCTGAAAACCTTTTTGGAAGGGGTTTGATATTTGAGAGGATGGCAGAAACTCCTCAGTAACAACAGATAGACTAGAAGGACTGAAAGGGGTGATCAGAAATGGTTCCTAGGTGTCCATTCTCAACAACCAGAGTGATTGGGCACCATTTTGTAAGCTGTAGACTTGAGAGGTTTGGCAGGGAAGTGAGGAAGATCAAATATTTTATATGAATGCAAGGAGAATGACACCTAGACAGATATATAGGTTTGATTACCTTGGCTGCTCAGGTGCATTCTTCTCTCATTTCAGTTACTTATGTAACAGACAATGTTCCTGCTGTTTTTTAAACACTAAATTGAAGAAGCTTCTATGCTTTTACTTTGCTTCTGATTTGACATTCTCATGTCTGGGTTTGTTAGGGCAGCAGTTATCAAATTTTTTTGGCACAGGACACCTTTGACACTCAAAAATGATGGAGTACTTCAGTGAACATTCAAGTGAATCTATCTATTCATATTTATCATATTAAAAATTAAAACCATAAAATTACAATTTCAGACCCTCAAGGCATTTAAAAATAATGAAACATATTACATGATAATATAAAGAATGTAAGTGAAAAATAACTCTCTTTTCCAACTCCTCAGTGAGAAAAATGGCCAAAAAAATTTAAAAATCAGAAATTGGCTGAGTTGGTGATCCCTTATGGCAGTATCCCATGGACTGTCTTTCATTCTGCAGGTCGTAATGATGGACCCAAGTTATATCACCTGTAATGTTCTTCTGTAAGAAGTCCTCACCTTTTTTTTTTTTCAAAAATTTCAAAAGAATCGGATAAACTTTTTCTGCTGTTAATTCAATGACAGTATACTGTTTGAGCATCTGAACACTCTTCCATGTTGATGTGCACTGGGTGAAAAATGTAAGCATCTGTGTGTGCAAGGTAAGGAATGAACGAGGAAAGATACCATGTGACTATACAGAACCCGATATATTCAGGTATGTCTAAGGTAATAAAAATATTAGGTGGAGGCAAAATTTATCAGCCCACCCACATGTATTTTGATAATCTGTCTTCTGCATCAGGGTGTGTTAGAGTCTTGATTTCCCACCCTTTCTAGACTCCAGGAAAGAGAGCATGGCTGGGTCATGACAGGTGGCTTCCATCTACTGCTAAAATTGAAGAGTGGAAATTAGTTTTTGTCTTTCACCTTTCCCTGTATTCCTTTAAGCAGGGATCAACATAACTTGCCTACTCCTGTTGAATTGTAGACTAAAAGAAAACTGCACAGGAGACAAAGAACTCTTTGTGAGTTGTGAGCAGCATTTAAGCCAGAAGCCAGGTCAATTGAAAAAAATGGATTTAGTAAGGCTACCTATGTACTTGGAATCCAGAGTTCAAGGGTCTTGCAAGGCTTCCCTGTATGTGGTGAACAAGGATGTGGTTTCTGGCTGGCTAGGGGGAAGAAGGAAAGCAGCATTGCTTGTGAGGCAGAGGAATCCTAAAGTTGTTGACTCAGGACCAAAGGATGAAGGTCAGCAACATTGTTCAGCAATTAAGAAGTTACACCTGCTGTTGTTCTTGGGCTATAAAATAAACCTGCGCAGACCTAAAGGGGCTCTGTGTCTCCATCAGAGCACAGGGAACTATCAGGTCCCAACTTTTCTGTTATGACTGCATGTGTGTGTCTGTGTGTTTTTTTAATTTGTCATTGCCTCCCCTCCAGTTCTGTTCTCCCCACGCTGGTCGTGGGGCAATGAGTGCCATTTCACTATTTTTAGGGACTCTTTTGCTCTTTTCTAGATCCGGATGCTTGTTCAGAATAGAACCCACATTCCAGTGTGCTCGTTAGTGAGGAACTCCATCTATTGTGGATGTGACCCCTTTGATCGCTGGGTCTTCCACTGAGTTCAGGCCAGGTTATTGATATCCACATACTCATGAAGTGACCTGGGGCATACTCGGTCCCCAGGTGACTTTCATATATGGGTCTAGAATTAATCATTTTGCTCCATATTTGAACTACATCTCCTGAGGCCTGGTCTAGCCTGGCCTCATCTCACAAGACTATTTCAGGATCTCAAGTACTTTGGTATAGAGTGAACCCACTTTCCTCAAGGCAGACTCTGCTGGGAATTGCCTTACCCTTGGGGATGAAAGTCACCAAAGGAACAGACCTTGAGTTACCAAGAAACGCTCAGTGAAAGGATGAAATAAATTTCAAGGCAAGGTTTCTACCAGTTCTCTGACAACAGAACCACCCTGAGTAACTCCCATGGGTGCTGGACCATAGAATACCTCAGATTTTTATTTTTTTTTGCAGTCCATAAGTTTTAAGATGTCTTTGTCTCTTAATTCTACTCTATAGTTAACCCACCAGTACCCTACTCAGAATTATCTTTTTATTGTATATTGTTCATCAAAAGTCTTCAAGCTGAGGTCTTGCTGGGTAAGACCAAACATGTAAGTAAAGATTTTAATATCAATAGAAGATTAAGGAAAGCAACAAGCAGCAAAGAAAAAGTTGAGAGAGCAGCAAGAGACTATAATACACGGAGAAATATGGAAAATTTAGTCTTGAAAGTAACCAGGAACATTAGCAAAGATACAAATATCTCTAGATAAAGTTCAAAGACAGAAAGAATAAAAAATCATAATTGAAGACAGTGTAAAACTAAGAGGGAAGAGGAAAACAACAATAAATACTCTTTTTGGTTACAATGACACTTTATCTGGGCAGTGGGTGAGGGGGATAAAGCAGCAGCAGGAAGTAGAGAAGCAACAGGAAATAGAAATTAGAAGAGTCTGACCTGCTAACTTACATTAAAGGGCTATAACCAAGGAAAAAAGTAAAAGAATCATGTTACTTTTTAAATTAAAATACTTTATAGGTTTCAAAATTAACACCTTCAGCAAATGTGAATGATCCCTAGTTTTGTTTTTCCCTCTTTTTTGCTCTCTCTGATCCTGCTCTTGTGATTTTCTTCATCCATCTACAACCTCCCAAGAAATCATTCTTAACAACAATAGACAGGACTAAAGTCCACCAAGTTTCCCTTTCCTTAAATGTGTTTCATTAAGTCACAAATAAGCATCAGTTTTTCTATCTTTGATTCAAATTTCTAAAAGCAGGCTAGATTCCCTGCTGTTAGAAAGCTTAAGATCCAACTAAACCAAATATTTTATTAGGGTTTGTATTTGTTCTGAATGTTGAAATAAAACACTACTTAACCCATCAATAGGGGCTGACCAGATGTACTGTTTAACATGAGACTGAAAAAAAATGATACTGTCCCGTTTCTAACAGTTATGTGTGGTCAGCCTACTGACACCTTGAATGTAAAAAGCTTCACAACAACTTTATTCACAATAACGAAAAACAAAAAAATAACCAAAACATCTAGTAGGAGAATAGAAATAAATCATGATATATTTGTACAATGGAATACTTCTCAGCAATTCAGTGGTGTTCCAGCCCTGGAAGTATATAACCTGATTTTAATCATGAGGAGCATGAAACAAACCCAAATAGAGATGGGCATTCTATAAAGTAGCTGGCAGGTACTTGTCAGGAAAGGCAAAGGAGGGCTGAGAGGACACGCTCATGGAAAGAAAACAAGAGAGACATGGCAATCCAATGTTATGCTTGATGCTGAATCCTTGATGAGAAACAAAATAGCTCTAAAGGACATTATTTGAACAATGGCAGAAAGGTAAATACTTACTATAGATTAGATAATAGTCTTCTACAATATTAAATGCTATCTTTCCTCATTTTGGTAATTGCACAGTGGTCATATAAGAGGATGTATTGTTTCTTAGGGATAAGCAGAATGTGTTTGGAAATGTGTGTTGTCTTCAACCCTCTCTCCAATGATTAAGAAAAAAACTGATGAGAGAGAGACAATCATCAACCAAATGGGATAAAATTTAAACAACTGGTGAATGATGTAAATGACATGGGAGTTTCATGAACAATTTTTGCAAGTTTTCTTTGAATTTGGAATTGTATTAAAATAAGTTTCCATAACACAGCAAAAAATATGTACATGGTTAATGTATATACAAGCTTCATCAATTCCCATACTTATGTTTCAAACAATGATAACAGGTTTTCTGAAAGAATGAATATGCTATGGTCTAATAAACTTACTCACTGCAATCCCTTCTTGAAGAGCCACAGTACACTTTAATAAAAATGTCTCCCATCCAAGTACTAACCAGGCCCGACCCTGCTTAGCTTTCGAGATCAGACGAGATCAGGCGTGAAGAGGGGTCACATTAGGTGGTGAACTTATTATGCATCAAGTTGACAATGCACTGTAGAATTGTATGCCTGAAACCTATGTAATCCTTGCTAACAGATGTCACCCCAATAAGTCTAACAATAAAAA
>PVJL010013505.1:0-32036 GCA_004026885.1 Lyroderma lyra
GGGTGTGTGTGTGTGGGTGCGGGTGCGGGTGTGTGTGTGGGTGTGGGTGCGGGTGTGTGGGGGTGGGTGCCGGTGTTGATGTTGGCGCCCTGACGCCATGAGCATCTTGTTAGCGGAGCTCATGTTAACAAGATGCTCCTTGGAGTCCTGGGGGTGCAGTGAGGAAGATGGAAGGAGACGTGCGCTGTTGCTTGAGAATACGGGGTAACCCTTGTGCCCTTCTCATCAAGAAGGGACGATAATAGTAGGTGACATTTATTGTGCACCTACTATGTGCCAGGGGCTGTGGGAGGGCTTTACCCGTATTGGCTCTCCTTGTCCTGGCTGGAACCTTTCCAGGGAGCTGCTGTGATTGTCCACGTTCCTGAGGTGGAGAAACTGAGGCACGGGCGGGTGAGCAGGGTCCCACCGCCAGGCAGGCTGCCCGGAGCCCGTGTGCGGAGCCCGCCCCACTCTGTGCTCTGCGGGAGGGCCGGGCGGCGGCCTCCACAGAGGGCCTGCGGGGACGGGCAGCAGCCCCCCGGCTGTCGCTGTGGATAGAATTTAGCCCGCTGTCAGGTCGGCGTTGCGCACACTCGTCACGTTTGAAAGGAGGACGATCGGGAGGTGCCCGTCTTCGTTCCAAAGCACCTTTCTTCCCGGCGTAATCGTATTGTGTCGGCTGGCTGCAGATGAAAAGTCAGGAATTCATTAGCACCTGCCAGTCACCAGTACGATGAGTCACGAGTCCCCGATGAGTCACGAGCCCCCGGAAGCCCAGGGAGACAGGAGGTGGGCGGTGGGGGGAGGGGGTGACGGGCGGGGAGCGGGGTAGCCAGCAGCCAGCCCGGCCTCCACGCGGGTCCCTGGGAGCGGCACTGGGCTGCGCCTCCGAGGCCAGCAGGGGAGGCGAGGGCGCCGGGCCCCCTCTGTGCCGGACACACATGCCGTCACGACCCCCGGTCTGTCCTGATGGGCCTGCGTGCAGGAGGCTCGGCCAAGAGATGAAGCCGTGGACGAGCGGGGGCGTTTCCGGGGCCTCCGTGGGGGCCCTGCCCTCCTGTGCTCCCTCGGCCGTCGCGTGACTGTGGAGATGAGGTGGCTCCCCTCACCCCACCCTGGTTCCGTCTGCATCTCCCCGCCCCCCGTGCCTGCCCACTGCCCTTCGTTCTGCGAGCAGACCGTCCGGGTCCAGCTCTGCGTCGTCGGTCTCGGCCTCGCGGCCCCTGTGTGCCGGGCACCACTGAGCCCCCGGGTACACACTAGCCCTTCGTGCACATGGTGTCCAGGGGCAGCTCAGGCATCGTCCCCGTCCCGGACTCTGGGGACCAAGGCCAGTGGGAGTTGAGGGACTTGCTCAGAGTTGCCGGGAGGTGGCAGAGCCCGAACCTGCCGCCTCAGCCTGCTGCCGACCGGCTCCGCCCCTGGGCCATCGGCTCACCGCTGGGCCACCTTCCCGGAGCTGGACCTCAGCCTCCCTGGGCGAGCACATGCATCGTCTTCGGCCGGGAAGCCGGGCGCCCTGTGGGGGCATCAGGTGATGGGCCTGGGATCTTTGCCTGGAGGGCAGTCTGTGCAGTGACACGGTGACTGTTCTCAGGTCATCTAAGAGCCAGGAAATTGCAGAAGAATTTGTCCCTGTGGTTACAAGTGCGCGGCGTCAGAGGCGCTGGGCGGGAGCCCGGGGGAGAGCCGCCTCGTGGGATGAAGGCCCTTCGCTCGGTCAGGCCCTCGGGGGAGAGGGGTGCCACACGGCGGGGGTGGCGGAGCCGAGCGACCACGTCTCAGGGGGATTGAGTAACCTGCCCAGGTCACACTGCTCGGAGGGCGCGTCGCCTCGTGGGCTGCAAGTTCCCGCGTGGGTGTCCCACGGAGGAAAGCTGCGTTCTGGTTGGGGACACCCCAGGACAGGTCCTGTGAAGGAGGTGCCACGAGTCTTGGGCGTGCAGGTGCCTGGCCTGGGGCCAGTGAGATACAGACAGGGCTAAACGAGGGGCTGTCCACGGCGTGGGAGAGGTGGCCGGCCAGCGTGGGCACCTGGGAGGGGGGCGGGCTTGCCTCTGCTTAATGCCGGGAAAGCTCGGGACAGTCATCCCGGAAGACCAAGGACGGGAAGCCCAGCCTGCTTCGGACACTCGTCTCCGCGGTGTTTCAGCCGATGCACAGGCGGAGGCAGACTCACAGCCAGGCTGCGGGGGCCCCAGGCCCGAGTGTTTCAGAGGCGCTGGCTGGGGAGGCGCCTCAGCAGGTGCAGGACAGCCATGGAGGGCGGTGGAGGTGTCCCTTCCCTCCCCGTGGGAGCTGCCTTCCGGATCGTGGGATTGTGGGGGCCTTTTCGCAGCACCTTGGGGGGCTGCTGGGAGGAGTGTCCCCCCGGCCCCGGCTCCCACACCTGTGGCCCCAGGATAGGGTCTGTCTGAAGGTCGGCCTTGACACCGGGCAGTCCGGCGAAAACCTGCTTTTTCAGGAAATGCTTCACAGTGAGTCTGGGCTCGGACGGCCCTCCGCAGCGTCTCAGAATCTGCGCCGTCAACAGAGAGCCGTGCTCCCGCGTCCCTAGCGTCCCTAACGTGGTGGCCGGGCGGCGGGGACTGCCGGGCCCCTCTCGCCGATGGGCTCCCCGATCCGGGACCCCTGCACTGGCTGCGCTGGGGCGGGCCGGGAGCCCATCGCCCTGTGACAGACCCCGAGTGCGGTCGCCGCCCGCAGCGCCGTGGTAGCTCCTGCGCACCGGCGAGCCGTGGGAATGCTGCCGCCTCTCCCTTCAGGTTTGTGAAGTGCGTTTGTCTCCGTCTGCCTCACACGTGGCGCTGAGCGGGGGCCCAGGCGCAGGGCGAGAGGGGTCCCCAGAGAGTGGCACTGCACACACGCGGACTCGGGGGCCCGCTGCCGGGCCGGGCTCAGAAGTCACTGCTGGTCTCGAGCTGGAATCGTGTCCTTTCCTGACCTCTGACAACCCGAGAAAGGAACGGGAGCCTCCTTGCGGTCGGTGCCTGGTGGAACTGCAGGTCGTGGGTTTCTTAGCAGCCGTCCGGCCCGCTCCGGCCCGCTCGGGGAGCCCCCGCCTGCATTAAGAGGGGTGTAACACGCACGTCCTTTGGTCCTGTTGTTTGACTGTGTTTGTTTACACCCGGTCGTACGTGTGAATGCATCTCGGGTCATCGTGCAAAACACGTTTCTTACTAGGAGCTGTGATCAGAAAAGTCTGAAAGCCTGTTCACGGGGGCCCTGGACATACTGACCCCCTGACTGCCCGTCCGTTAGCTGTTGTCCTGTCCTAGCTGTGACCCCGAATCCACTGTCCTGCCTTCGCCCCTTCCTGGAGCCGTCGCAGGTTCGGCGCTCTCCCCCCGCCCCGTCCCGCCAGCCGGGTCCACGACTTACCGCCACTGTCCTCTCCGCGGCAGGCCCGTTCCCCTTTGGTCTCCTGCCACGTCCTAAGGACGACGAGCCCGGGACTGAGCTCCCACTCCTGGTGGACGACTCGAACCTTTAGCCTCCGGAAATGTCACCCTTCGTCCTGACGATGCTTCCGCCGCCGCATCCCCTTCTGGGACCGTGGCGTCGCCGTGCGGCTGTCCTGTGGTCAGCGTCCTCTTCCTGACGTGCGTGTATGTCTGTCTCTTCTTAGCGGTGTACGCTGGACTTTGCCAGACTGAAAGCGACTGGCCTCAACGAAGCACCTGGCCCTCTATAGGGACTGTGACCCCCCTTTTTTCTACCTTCTTGCCGCCTCGCCGTCCTTTGGGTCGGGTAGGCAGCCTTGCGCCCCCACGCCCCTCTGCTGGCCTGGTAGCCCCCCGCGCCCTCCCCGCCGCCCCGTCGGCTCACGTTTCCGTGAAGGGCCCGATGCCGCGCGCTTCCGGCTCTGGGAGCCCCAGCGAGACAGCGTCTGCCGTCGCCTCCCCTCCCTCCCTGCAGCTGCCCTCCGAGGTCACGCATCGTCACCTGAAGGGCTCTCTTTAGTGCCGCTTTCCCAGCGATCACTCGGTTTTTACTGTTTGAAAACTGCGTGTTCCCCTTCATTCCTTTTTGCATGGGAAAGTCGGCGTGGCCGCAGCACAGCTTGCGTTCGGTGCGATGAGCTCGCTCGCTGTGTGCAGCTTGGCGAGTTCCAGCCGTGGGACCAGCAGCACACTCAGGCTGCACCCCCACATTTCCCTGGGCAGCACCCCGGTTAGTGCCCCCGGCCCGGCCCCGAGCTGCTCTTCTGTGTCAGACAGAACGCTCGGCCTCCCTGGGGCTGCGCGGGCCGGGGCGTCTGAGGAGGGTCCCTTTTCCTGCAGATGCTCCATTGCATACGTCCCGGTGGGAGTTTTTAATCCATTCACCTGTCGATGAACATTTGTCTCGTTTCTATTCTGGTTACTACGCTCGGAGCTTGGGCAGCCGCCCTCGTGGAGAAAGTGCGTGCCCGTCTCCCGGTAAACGCGTGAGAGCGGAATGCTGGGTCATGTGGCGGGTGTGAGTCTAAGTCGGCCAGAAACCTCCCGCAGCCCCCGCCGTCGTACACCCCCCGGTGACATGGGGGCGCCCCAGGCGCTCCACGTCCGTGTCAGCGCTTTAACTTTCAGCTCGTCCACCAGACGTGTAACTAAGGCCGTCCGCTGGCTAGTAATTCGTGTTTTTAAATAAAACGTATCTTCACGTCTCGCCCGTCGTTCATGCTGTTTGTCCTCATGTTTTGGGTCTGAGTCATTCTCAGGTGTCTGGGGAATGCTTTCGGTCACGCAGGCATTTTCATCTTCACCACCGTCTTCGGAGGAGAAGTTTCTCCATTTCGATAAAATCCGATTCCGTTTTTTCTTTTACGATTCATACTTTCTGTGTCCCGCCGAAGGAACGGCACCTACCCCGAGGTCGTGAAGGTTTTCTCGTTTCTTTCTAAAACTTTTGCAGTTTTTACTTTTACGTTTCGGCTGGGGCTCCGTTTCGGGTCAGTTGTTGAGCGTGCTGTGTGGTGAGAGTCGTGGGTCGTTTTTCCCGTGTGGCTGTCCAGCTGTCCCAGCTCTGTCATAGAAAGAATGTCTTCTTCCCCCTGAATGGCCTTGGTCCCTTCGTCAGCGGCCATTCGAGGCGAACTGTGTAGTTCTGTGCTCTGTCCTGGCGTGTCGATCTCTGTGTCTGTCCCTCTGCCGGCACCACACAGCCCTGACCGTAAATCTGCTGCTTTTCAGCGCGCTTGGGCTCTCCCGGCTCCTTGCATTTCCGTGTGAATTTTAGAGTCCGCCCCTGGGCTTGTCACCAGCCTGCTGGGACGTGTACGGGGTTGCCTTGGACGTGTAGACCATCTGAGGAGAGCCACCGTCTTAATGACGTGCTCCTCATCCCCGAGCACGGTGCCTCTCCCACGTGCTTCCTTTCAGTTCACCCCAGCAGTGCTTCGTAGTGTCCTTTATTGTTGTCTCTTTTTGGTCCTCGCTGTGGATGCAGCCAGTGGCAGCAGACACCCTGGCCGTGACAGAGGCCGTTACAAAGCCGAGCGCTGTGCTGAGGGCAGTGGTCGCAGCTGCTCACCGGCTCCGTGGTGACACGAGTGACACGCAGAGACCGACGTCTGCAGGTCACTGTGCGGGGACCGGGGACATCCTCGGGTTTCTCCACCTAGGTCTGGTCATGCATAGGGGCTGGGTGTCCGGAGGGCAGCTTACGGCCAGCAGCGTACGCCCGTCCGCATGCTCTGGACGCGGGCCCCCCTCACGTGGCCGTGCTGGGCCCGATCGCCCTCTCCTTGCTGCTGTCGTGTTTAGATTTGGGGAGTCCAAGTGCTGCCGGGACGTGACGGGGGCCGCAGGGCCCCTTCCGGGTTGGACGCCCTCATAGGCGTGCGCTGGGCCCTCTCTGCCGTCCGCCTCGAGTCAGTGCGTTACTACAGCCGCCGTGCCCCCGCCAACACCTGCCGTGTGTCAGCGCTGTGCTTCACACGCGCCGCCTCGTTGCACTTGACCCGGGGACGTGGGTCCGGATGGGCATGTGGTCACGGCAGAGACTGAGCATGAAAGAGGTTGGTCACCCCTGAGTGAGTACAAGTCCCAGAACCAACCCCAGGCCCGCGTGCCTGCAGCTCCTGTGCCCGCGGCTGTGGCTTATTTTCTCCTGCCCCTCTGCAGTTCTGAGGGTCCCCAGTCTGATTTGCATGTTTATTCATGGTGTTTGCATCACGTAAGCGGGCTCATCTGTCACCATCAGTACCGCATACTGACTCAGTTGTCTGCTGCTTCGTGGTTTGAACCGTTCATGTGTTGCAAATATTTTGTTAACTTCAGTTTCTAAATTATTTAATGATAGCATGTAGAAATGCAATTGCTTTTTTTTATAAAAACCTCATTTCTTATAACCTTGCTAAACTCACTCACTAGTTCTGATGGCTGTTTTATAGATTCCTTAAGATCTTCTATGTGCATAATTATGTCGTCTGCAAATAGTTTTACTTCTTCCTTTGCAATCTTTATGTCTTTAATTCCTCTTTCTTGCTGTTTTGCACTGACTGATGCCTCCAAAGTCATGTTAAATAGAAGTGTTGAAATGGGGCATCCAAACTCTGTTCTCAATTAAAGGGGAAACATTGTATCCGGTATCATTGGGTATGTTGTGAGCTGTGAATGTTTCAGATGGTCTTTATCAAGTCCAGGAAGTTCCCGTTCCATACACAATGGTTTCCTGAGAGTTTTGATCATGAATGGGTGTTGAAATTTGTCAAGTGCTTTTTCTGGGTCTATTCAGTTGATTGATTATTTTCCTTTATTCTGTGAATGTGTTGCATGATGTCATTGATACGCAAACGTTAATGTGAGCAAAGCTTGCATTCCTGTGATAAACCCCATTTGGCCATGCTGTGTTACCCTTTGATGTGTTGCTGGACCCGACCTACTGACGCTTTGTTAAAGGTCTGCACCTGCGGGCTGAGGGCTGCCATCTTCTCCGCCATCCCCGGACACAGCCCTGCCCTCTCCAGGGAGCTCAGTGGTGGCCGTGGGTGAGGCCTCCGTGTCTGCTCCTCCTCCGGGGCCTGTACCCCCCACACCGCTCCCTGCAGCTCCCCTCCTGCCTCACTTAGACTTCTCTTTCATCCTCCCGGTAGCTAATCTCCAGGTTTTATTTCATACTAAATTTTCTCTGTTGCGTTTACTGGCGTAGATCTTGTCCCTGGACCAGACCCTCACTAGTCCGTGCTCCCCGACGGCTGTGTGCAGTGTTTCTTCCGAGTGCTGCTGAGAATGTCCCTGTCTTGGATTTTGGCAGTTTTATTTGAAGCACGCGCGTGTGGACACTCTTCGCGTCTGTCCTGCTCTTTTGTGACGATAGCATTTCCCGACCCTGAGCGGCACGGACTGAATCGTGCCCCCTCCACACCCCCGATTCATATGTTGAAGCCCAGACCCCACTTTTGTTTTCCAGCCCCTGAGGCCACCCGGCCGCCCCGCGTGTCTGCCTCTCAGACCTGTTTCCGGTGCCGTCTAGAGAGAGGGACCCCCCCCCGCCCCCCCGCCCCCCACCCCCAGCCTTTCTCCTCCTCTGTGGGAGGAGGGCCTGAGTCACCTCAGCTGCCATCGCCAGGAGTCACCCAACCCGCAGAGACTAACTAACTGAACCAGACGCCCCTCAGGGCCGGCCCACTCAGCCCTGCAGACATTGTCACCGCGGCTGTGCAGCTGAGTGTCCCTGCGTCAGCACGGAGAATTACAGCTCAGCGTCCCCAGGACTTGCGTGTGTAGCAGATGTGACTCCATTCCCACCGGCTTCCTTACTGCGCCCTTCCTCATCGCTGACGCCTCAGACACGACCTGCCGTCCAGGTTCGAGGGAGGCTGCTTCTCCGGTGTCCGGTGTCACACTTCCTAGACTGCGCGTGTCATACAGTTATCGTCACCTGACATCTGTGAGTGGCTGGAGTGAACGGCGCTGCGTGATGGGACGTTGAGATACTCAGAGAGTGTTGAACTGCGCACGCCTCCAAGCAGAGAGACTGGAAAGCAGTGTCCGGCTGCGGGGCCTGCGGCTCAGGAGCGTCTGCACTGGGGTGCTGGGGGCGCCCGCCCAGGTGCTGGCGGAGCCGGCGAACACCGCTCGCCCCCCGCTGGGGATCTGAGGAGCGCCGTGACGACACGTGCTCTGTGTCCTGTGGCCTCCGCCCTCAGCGATCTGGGGGCCTCCAGGGTGGCTGGGGTTTGGCATTCTTCAGGGTCTGGTGCTCACAGGAAGACGGAATCAGCGCATTGCTGAAAGGACTCAATTCTAAATGACAGAAAAGGAGGGAAGTCAGACATGGTTCCCCTCTGCCTCCCGGGGAGGCGTCCCCAAGTGGAGGTGGCGTGTCTCGGACTGGGGGCGTGTACCGGTCGGTCCCTGTGAACGGTTCCCAGGCCAGTCTGAACTGGTCCGGCAGGTGGCTGTCTGGGGCCCCACGATGGGCCTGCTGGACAAGGGCAATGGCATTTGCAGGGGGTTGCGGTGGGTCCCGTTTGCGTTCGGCTGCCAGTGATTGTCACAGACACTGACCCCACCGTGACGAGGACTGGCCTCCGCGCATCCCGATGGCTTGGCCACCCCAGGGATCCGACAGGGGAGCCGGCCCAGGCTGCATCCCCCACCGGGTTGAAGGTGCGCTGGCGCACGTCTGGGCTTGAAACAGACCTGGGTCAGGCCGTGCGTCTTCCTCAGGAGTGCGGTCCCTGTCCCCACGCCGCGCTGCCCCCCGCCCCGGTGGTGCGGCCCACCCGGGCCCGGCACGAGGGGTGCGTGAGTCGGGGTTCGGTCTGTACCCTGCCGCTCAGTGGGGTACACGCGTCCTGCCGAGTGTACGAGTACAGAGGCAGGAGGAGCACCCGACGATCCGTCCCTGCCGTGCTGTGTCGTTACGACCTGTGGCACCTGCCTCACTCCTTCATGTTGCAAAGCAGACGTTTCCCCACGTCACTGCGCCGTTCAGTGCCTAGTGGTCATTCCGTAATTAATCTCCATTTCTCCTTGGTGCTAACACACAGTTTCCAGTTTGGGACTGACTCCTGGAGGTAGACGTCCCGAGGTCCAGGACACGGACGTGTCCGTCCTTTCCAAACGGCCCACGCCAGCTCGCACCCCAGGGCGGTGGCGCGTGTGGCGCCCGCAGCTTTACCTGGCGTGGCCGTCTTTTCATCGGGGGCTCGTCTGCAGCGTCAGTGGGTGTGTCACCCACACTGCGTGGGCGTTTTCTTCGGGCTGACCTGTCACTCAGAGCAGGAAGCTCACTGGAAGGCCTGTGCGCTCTGCACCCGCGGCTTTCAGCCCAGGGAAGGTGCCCTTGGCCGGCCAGCACTGCGCCCTGGAGGACGTTTCATTTCAGTGCTCACCTCTAGGCATGAAGGGGCTTGTGTCTGACGACGAGCAGGTTCACGGTGGTGTGTGAGGGCTTGGTTTGCTCACAGAGGAGGTTGGACTTCGCCTTCAGCCTCCGGGAGGTCACCTGTGTCACACGTGTGTCGGTTTACCGCGGGGCCATCCGCGTCCGGTAGTATGAGGACAGGTCATCCCACCAGAACAACCCCGTGACTTCGAGTGGGGACTCCGAGTGGTGTCGGTCCCTCCGGGGGCTGAGATGGGGCCCTGGGCTGCCGGGCACCAGCCAGCCAGGCCTCCGAGGGACCCCAAGGCCTGGTCCCCCCACCCCCGGTTCCATGGGAGAGGACACAGAAGCCACACACTTGGCGCTGCCCTCGACTCGGCCCCGCCTGCCCGCCCGCGACTGTTCTGGGTCTGTTTCTCTTTGTAATAAGCCGAAGCGCGCTCTGCGAGCCCGTCTAGGGGTTACCAACACGGTGGTTTGGGGAGCCCCCCGACGTTGCAGTTGTCAGAGGTGAGGCAGCCGTGGGGACTGTGCCCTGGAAACCTGCAGTGCAGCTGACCCCAAACAGGAGGGACAGGACATCCAACGTCAGCATTTTCGGGGGCTCCCTCCCTGCGGCATTCGCCGTTGTGTGTGCGGTCCCGCACAGCAGGTCTCCGCCGCGCCCCCACTGCGGGCCCTGTCCGTCCTGCGGAGGGGCGGTGCTCCTGCAGAACGCGCCCTCGGTGGTCTTGGGAGTCACTTCGCTGAACGGGGTTCCGCACACCCGCCCGTGCCCTGTTTCCCCGTGCCCGGTCCCTCCCGGGGCGGCTGCGCCCTGCAGCCAGGGCCCAGGGCGAGAACACTGGTCGGTGCCTCCGCTGTCCGCGTGCGTGTCGCAGACTGTGAGCTCCACGGGGGCGGGGCTGCGGTAGTGAGTGCTCAGCCCCATGGTGGGCGCTCTCAGATGAGCTATGGCAGGTAAGTTGACGTTAGGACGAGTGTCCCCCTCGGCCCTTGCGCAGGCGGGAGCCACAGGATGGGGCTGGGGCGTGGGACTGTGGTGCGGACTCCTTGGTGGCAGATGCCACGGCCTGCCTGGGGGGCCCCATCCACAGCTCATCTCTCAGACACGGGAGCCACAGGCATGGCGCGTGCTGCCACCGGGGGCTCCTACACCTGGGACCCCAGGGAAGAGGCTTCTATAGGGGCAAGTAGGGGACAGGAAGTGGCAGGTGGGGGTGGGGCCTAGGTGACCTCTCGGTGTGGCCAGGCCCTCCTACCTCTGCTGGAAGCTCTTTGTCCCCTCACCTGTCTTCTTCCCACGCCCCCGCCCTCCGTCACTGATGGATCCCGTGTGTCCTAGGATCCCGGGCCGGCTGAACGACAGGAGGACGCCTTTGGGCGAACTGAATTGGATCTTCACGGCCATCACAGACACCATCGCGTGGAATGTGCTCCCTCGGGGTGAGGCTGGGAGCCAGTGGCTTGGGGCAGGGACGGGGGCATGGCCCCGGGGAGCAGGCATTGGGGGGTGGGGGTGCTGAAGGCAGCAGGCCGGGCCCCAAGGAGGCTCCTGCGAGGGGGAGGTGCCGGGCGTTGGCTCTGATCGCTGCCGCTTATCTTCTGGGCAGAGTCGGGGCTTATCTCTTAGTCGCTGGCATTCCGTGCTCCTTAAAACTAGGCTCACTGCCGTGAGAGCTGCTGACAGCTTGGTCTGGGTGTCTATCCATGGGTACGTCTGTCAGTGTGTGCGGAGGTGTCGCCAGTGGAGAGGTGCATGTGAGCCCCCACCTTGCTTGTGAGCATCTTGGATGGCAGCGAATCTGTGCATTTGGCTAGAAACGCTGGACGTGAGGCACTGATGGTCCCTTTGGCCTTTCTGTGTCCCCAGATCTCTTCCAGAAGCTGTTCAGACAGGACCTGCTGGTGGCTAGTCTGTTCCGGAACTTCCTACTGGCAGAAAGGGTCATGAGGTCATGTAACTGCACACCGGTCAGCAGCCCGCGTCTGCCCCCCACCTACATGCACGCCATGTGGTGAGTGCCCGCCCCGCCCGTGCCACTCCGGATGCGTGGTTTTTCCTCGTTTCTGCACGTGCACGGGCTAGTGGCGTCGCGTGGTGCGGGGAGGGAGGCTGGCCACCCACCGCGGAGGCCCGGTGGTGCTGGCAGCGAAGCCAAGTCATCCCCACAGCCCTCTGCCCGACGGAGCGCGGAGGGCCTGTCGGGACTGGGCGGGCACCTCGCTCTGCAGCCCCCACAGTTCTGTTCCTCGGGGCGGGGGCGTGACCCCGAGGCGACCAGTGCTCAGTTCACGAAGCGCCTCCAGCACGGCTCTGGGGGCTCGTGGCCGACGGGCGTGTGCGCTTGCCCCACGCGTGCACACGCGTGTCCACGCCCGAGCGAGGTCTTTTATGGTTGTTGATTGTGGTTCTCCCCCAGCCCGATGCGCGGCTCCTGACACCACAGCAGCACGGACAGTGATCCTCACGGAAGCTGCCTTTAACCTTGATCTTGTATCTGAAGGCGTTTGGTCTCTTCCTGCTCCCTTGTTTTATTAGAGTTTGAGGAGCTCTGTGGGCTGGTAACCAAGGACAGTGGGTCTCGGTCGTAGCCCCCGGTGGGAGAGACCCTACAGCGGGTGCTTAGAAAGAGCAATCACTTACGGTCAGCCGTCAAACCACGTGACGGTGTATTTTCAGGGTCAGGTTTGTCTCGGCTTGTGATTGTGTTTTCAGTGTGTGCTGACGACTGTCCCTTACTGCGTCTCAAGGAGAATCAGGAACTAGCGTCCTTGTCTGAGATACACCCGGAAGACTGTGGGCCAGAGAAGTCCACGCCTGCACCGCCCGCACCCTCTGTGGGAGCTCCCAAATGCAGTCGGAGCACCCAGCCACGCAGCAGCTCCAGTCGCCGGCGGCGGGCCCCGGCACACCCCACGTGGCCCGCTCCGTGGGCGCTGGGCTCGGGAGAGAGCTGTCCGAAAGCCTCCGTGACCCTGAGCGTGAGTACTCAGCACGAAGACCCGCACGCCTGGAAGCGTAGAGCCTCCCAACGGCCTGGTTCCCGTGAGAACGGTGACGCCTCACATCCTGTCTGCTCCTTCTGAGCCAGACTTTCGAAACGAACGCCCCTTGTTTAGAACAAAACAATACAGGGAGAGAGCGCAGCGCAAGTGCCACGTGGGGTTGGTGCCACCTCTGGCCACGGATGGAAAACTGGTTCAGTGGCAGGAGTGGGGCCGCCCGGCGTGATGGCCTCGCCAGGCCAGGCAGACCCCACGGAAGGAGGCGGCAGCGTGGCCCCGAGGCTCCAACCACCAGTGTCCTCGTCCCTGCCACCTGCTCGCCCAGCGCCGAGGCCACGCTTCAGGGCACGAGTCTCTGGGTGTGAAACGGCCTCCCGCGGGTGTGCCCCACTGCAGAGTGTAAGCCGACGGTGTGCTGGGAACGTGGTGACGACAGGGCTGGAGCCAGGAGTGCAGAGGGGACACGGGGCAGGGAGTGCGTGCGGCGGCCGAGGAGTGCAAGGACACTGCCTCTCGTCCTCATCCTCCTGCGCTTCGTCTCTAGCGCCGGTTTCCCAGAACGTGTGTGTGCCATGGAATACAAGGCCCAGGCTCAGGGCGTGACGGCAGCATCTCGCTGTCCTGCCGTCTGTCCCGGGTGCCTGGCCTGTGCCCCTCTCCAGCGACACAGCCTCCGTGGAAGTGCTGCTCAAACAGGCACTCGCCCCCCCGTGGATGTCATTACTGAGGAACTCACCCTCACACTGTCCCGGGAACGGTCTCACTGCAGGCCTGACGTGACTGAGCTTGGCATTCTGGACTCAGAAAGTTCTAGAAGACTGGAAGCCCTGGACTCCTCCTCGAGTGTGAGCAGCCATGGAGCATGACACGCAGGTGAAGAGTACCTGGGGCCCCGGGGCCCAGGGGTCCCGACGCTGGAGGCTGGCCTCTGAGACTCTCCTGACAGTGACTTACACCAGAGGGACAGCCGCGCTCTGCTGAGCGTCATGGCGATCCGGCTGGAACATAACCAGGGGCTACCATGTTGGAGATCGAGGGAGGAGAAGGCCACCCAGGCTGGAGGTCAGCTGTACTTCTTCATGGCATCGTCCGGAACGTCAGAAATGCTGCAAATACTGGGTGATGCAGTTGTACCCCGTCAGGGGCGCTGACTACCAAGTGACCCCCTCCACGGGGGTCAGCTGCACTGGTGGCCACGCAGGTCCGTTCATGACTCCAGGCCCCGTGGCTCTGCACACAGGCATTTGTTTCTGGCTCCCGTGTCACCTGAGGGCGTGCCTTTGGGGACCAGCCTCCTCTCTGCCCGTGGCCTCCCCTGTGGGGGGCTGGGACGTGGTCTCCCTCCCGGGTGGTGGAAGCAGCTATGAGGGCACAGGCCTGGAAACCAAGAGGGTTGTGCCCGCCCGTGCTGGGGTTTTGCCAGCTGCCACTGAGGTCGCGGGGACCTGGTGCTGGGCTCCCGGGGGCCTGGCCATTGGAGCTGCCGTGGGCTCTCAGCAGTGCGTGTTCCGTGATGAAACACTGCAAAGCGGCCCCCCGCCCCCAGCCTTCTCCCTCTTCCTCAACAGACCAGGGTTTGCAGGTCCCCCCTGAGCGCAGCGCACCCCCAAGGCAGTCGGAGCTCGCGCTGGGAGTAAGTAATTCACTGCCCCGTCACTCTGTCCCGTGGGAGACGGGGACAAGCGTAAGGAAATCGCAGGTTAAAGCACTCAGCAGCCCCCACCTGCGCGGGACCTCCGCAGGGGTGCGCACACGCCCGGCTCAGGGCCGCCCCATTTAATGTCTGATGTGAAGCCACTGGGAACCCGCTCCTTCAGCTTCCAGTCTCAGCCGGTCCTGGAACCCTTGTTTCTCGGCCATAATGACCCGCCCCTCGGTGCCCACCAGGGGCGCGCATGGACTCGCTGCCTGATGGCCGCAGGTGGAGGCCACACTCCTGGAAGGCTTTCCTCCCGGCCCCCTCCTAGGGCAGTGCCCAGCCCAGGCCCAGCTCTGAAAACCCACAATTCATCGGAGCAGCCCCGCGGGCAGTCCTAACCCCGCGCGTGCGCACAGCACAGCCGCACGCCGGCCGGTTCCGGGGACGCAGCGCCCCACGGGCAGTCCTAACCCCGCGCGTGCGCACAGCACAGCCGCACGCTGGCCGGTTCCGGGGACGCAGCGCCCCACGGGCAGTCCTAACCCCGCGCGTGCGCACAGCACAGCCGCACGCCGGCCGGTTCCGGGGACGCAGCGCCCCACGGGCAGTCCTAACCCCGCGCGTGCGCACAGCACAGCCGCGCCCTCCCAGAGCCTCCAGACTTTGCCTGCAGTCCCCACCTCCCCTCAGTGAGAATCCCAAATGAAGACGCCACATTCCTTTTGATTTCACCCCGGGAAGCGCCACCTGTTTTCACCCACTGACAGAAGCTCCGCAGAGAGCGCACCTGTTGTGCCTGCAGTGTTAGAGCGTAATGGGAGCTCTGAGGTCCTCTAGTCTGAACCTTCTCTTTTGTAAAAAATAAACAACCAAAGGCCCAGAGAGGGTGACAGCTTGCCTCCTGCCAGCCCACTGCTCCCCGCCACCTCTGCCTCGGGCGTGCTGCGCCTCCACGTGTGCTGGTGGCACTTGTGTGTGACCGCGTGGTTCCAGCAGGTCCTAGGTGTCCTTAACATGTGACGTCTGCCCCTCCGACTCTCCAGTCAGTGGCCCCAAGCAACTTCTCTGCGTTGCTACCAGTGACCTAAGTGACACCCCTGCCACGGGGCCACCTGTCACGTGGGCAGTCTCCCCTGAGCCTCTGTGCACAAAGGAAAACACAGCCGTCCTGGGCTGCTCTTCTGTGTGAACGTGTGTGGAGCACGTGGTCCCCAGGAGCCGTCAGGCCAAGTGTGACGATGCTTCTCAGCTGGCCACCCCCGGCTGATGCAGCTCTGTGGGGTTTTGGTTCTGTTAGGGGAGGACAAGGGAGGCACAGGGGACAGTGCGGAGGGTCCTCCAGTAGCCGGCTCTTCTGACGCTTCGTCCAGGACCCACCAGGACCCAGGGGAACGGGGGCGATTCTGATGGACTGGGGTTCTTCGTCCTTGTGGGTCTGATGAGGTGGGCTGGACGGGCCTGTCAGCCTGTACAGAGGTGCGGCCCCGCCCGTTGCACACCTTCTCCTTCCGCCCACACACACTCCCTTCCCATAACTCCTGAAGCTAAAACTTTTTATTTGATTAAATCCAAGGAATCTTGGGAGAGCCTAATTGCAGTAATTGACTTTGCTTCTGTGTTAACAAAGAGTAACTGTCTCCCTCATTGCATCTGAGTAACTGCTCTGCCTGCAGCCCAGGCATTTATCGAGCATATGGGAGCTGCTTATGCCTGGACTTGGAGCCGCATTTGATTATCTCCTGATTGCCTCTTAATTAGATTGGTGGGGGCGGGGCTCGCTGGTGCCCCGGGGCCAGTCTAGGAGGAAATGGACTGGTTCATGTATTTGAATAATGAGAAGGGGATTCTCTGGTCTTCTTGTTCACCAGGCCGTCTTGGTGCCTCTGGGCCTCACAGGACCCTTGAGGGAGACACGACCAGTAGCCCATTCCCCCCACGTGGTGAAACTGACCCCCCGGCTGCCTCTCCTCCCCAGACCACCGCCTGTGTCATCCCCACGTGGTCTGGGGGGGAGGGCTGGCCTATGGGCGGGTCAGGGGCAGTGGGGCTGGGGGTCCACTGGGAGACCCCCTTTCTCCTGGCCTCACACTGGCCCATTTTTTATGACCCTGGTGCTTCGTGACACATGGATGTGTGACGCTGCCACTGTCCAGCTACTCCAGTGTCACAGCCGCTCCCTGGGCGTGGGCAGGCCACCGTGCTGGATGTGCCTACAGGAGGGCACGAGCTGCTTTGGGAGGTGGGATGAGTCTCCATATTTTTCCCAAACTTGCTCCTTACTTTAATTTGAAGAGAGAAGGCATCACGAACAGAATGGTTTTAGTGTGCTGCCGGCCGCGTGTCCCCTCTCCTCCTGTGCCCTCCAGCAGGGGCCGCGGTGACTGCTCTGCTCTGCTGTCGGGGGTCCCCTACCCTGGCAGAGCAGGTCAGTGATGCCCAGTGGGCACTCCTCTGTTCTCTCCCCAGGCAAGCCTGGGACCTGGCCGTGGACATCTGTCTCTCCCAGCTGCCCACCATCATCGAGGAGGGCACGGCGTTCCGGGTGAGTCCCTCCAGGCTCCTGTGTGGTCCGCGTGAGGGCCGCTTCTTGGGCACCTGGTCTGCAGAGCACTGTCGGGCTTTGTGCCCGGGGCTCGGGTGTCAGGCACCCCCTCCACTTAGAAGTTCATAGCACTGTGACAGCCAGAGGCTAAGCTGGATTTGGGAGTGGTCAGCTCTTAGGAGGTGTTTTCTGTGACGACGATGCCGCGTGGATCTGCTGCCCTCGATGTGTGCTCCCTGTCCCTTGTCCCACATCCTGCCTCTAACCGTGAGCATTAGGATCGTGGGCTCCCCAAGATGTGGTTGCCCCGGGGGTGCCCGGGAGCCTCTGAGGGCACAGTGCTCAGCCGTCCCTCCGGCCGGCGGCCCTGCCGTGTGCCAGCATGCTCCCGTGGAGGGAGCCTCGCAGGCCTTGGCCTTTGTGTCCTCTGGGAGTGGTTTCACTCCTTCCCGTGGGGGGTCGGAACCCTGCGCTCTGTGGTGGAGGATTGGGCTTCCCTGTCAGTGCCCTCCCGCCGCAGTGCCAGGTCCTGTCAGCCCCGCGAATGCCCCCTTGTTGTCTGCGTTCGGGGGTAAGTCACCGGGGTTGTGACGGGGAGAGGTCGCTGAGGTGGACTCCCCGCCAGCTCTGTCATTTTGTTCTCACCTGTGGAAGTGTAACGTGTGTCCAGGAGGGTGCACAGACCGTGAGCATGCAGCCAATGACTTCTTACAAGCTGCATGGACACACCTGGTCACCAGCACCCACGTCGAGGGGCCCTGGGAGCCCCCCGCTCTGGCCACGGCCTTGCCCGAGTGTCAGCACCATCTTCCTGGTGTGTCCGCGGATAAGTGGAGTCATGCAGGGTGCAGCCCTGTGTTCAGCCACGTTTGCCCCACACTGACTTCGCTCCCTGTCCCTGTGGCTCCCGCTCACGGCGTGGGTGCTCCAGTGGTCACTTGTCATCCTCGGCCAACAGCCGCTTTGAGTTCCAGGTTGTGGCCTCCACAAACAGTGCTGGCCACAAATTGTCAGGAGCCTGAGGCAAAAGAAACCAGTTCTCCTGAGCCCCCGCCTTTATTTGGAATCTTGGTAATTTGGTCATTATTTTTTGCCTTCGTGTGTGTCCTTTTAGATAGCGCATCAAAGTGTCTTCTTAATCTCAGTTGCTGAGTTTTAGGCGCCCGTGACTGGCCTTCCGCTTTCAGTCCACTCACTGTACTTGGCGCCTGTGGTCAGAGCCCTGGGCGTCTAAGCCGTGGGCTGACAACAGAGCCGATGGCTTGTGCCGGCGTTGTCCGGGAGGCCCTGGCCATGTGGCCACGTGACTCAGCCTGCGCCCGCCGCAGGTGTGAGCCCTCCTCCGGAGCTCTCATCCTGGGGTCTTCACCTCCACCCTCATACGCTGCACGGTGGCTCTGACACGCTGCCCAGGTCATCCTGGTGATCTGGCCCACAGCGTCCGCTCTGTGAGCCATCGTCAGATGCACGTGGGCCGCTCGGCGTCACCTATGAGGCTGAGCCCTGTGCGTGCTGGGCAGCGCCCTGGCTCGTCAGCATAACGAGCTCGGTACCTCCGGCAGCGAAGGCTTTCCTTCCGCCGTGTTGGGTGGAGAGACCGGGCACGTCTGTCTTCCCTCTGCCCCGAGCGGCCTCTGCAGCGGGGAGCGGCCTCTGCAGCGGGGAGCGGCCTCTGCAGCGGGGAGCACCACGTGAGACCCGACAGGCAGGGCCCAGGACGCGGAGGGAGAAGAGGCCGCACGCACAGGCGGGGTCGGCGGTGCCGCCGTGGTCTCACCAGGTGTGGGGAGGGAGCCCCTGCCGAGGTTTCTGTTTTCAAACCAAATGGTAATTCACACCGAGGAGCAGCATCTCCCCGGGGCTCGCACCCGGCAGCCCGCCCCGCGCTGGATTGATTGGATGTACGCTGGCTTCGTAGGAACGCGACTTCTTTAGTGGAGCGTGTTCTCTGAGCTCACGTGCCATCAGGGCCTGGTGGCGCTGGTGGCCAGGCCCTTCTGGGAGGCGTAGAACGAGGCTCACAGATAATGCTGAGGCCCTGGCCATGGCCTAGGGTCGTCTCTGCACGCGTGTGCACACGTGTCCTCTCGGCTGGAACCCGGGGTGGGTTTCCTCCTTGCACACAGTGTACCTCTGAGGTGCAGCCACCGCTGCCCCCGGGGACGCAGGGCGGCGGGGCAGAGATGATGGTGGGTGGGAGGCTGAGGTTTGGGAGCTGGGAAGTCTCTCTGTCTGGGGCTCGGGGGCAGCAGCACCGTGAACTATAAGAGCAAAACCCAACGGCCTCTGCTTGGCCTCAGCTGCTGGACTTCCTTCCAGGGCCCGGCCCCTCCTCCTGGAGCCGCCTCTTCTGGGATTGGCCTTGTCCTTAGCATCGCTAGTACAGGGGTCCCCTCCACAGCACCAGGGCGAGAACACCAAACTCTGTGCCCCCACGGCCACTGTCCAGCTCGTCCCTCCATCACTCTCACCTCAGGGCGCCCTCACTGGCCTCCCTCACCATTGACCTGAGGTCCCTGTACCCCAACTCTGGTCCCTGAGTCCATCGCACCTCTGGGTAAATCCACACCTGTCCACGCTGAGCCAGCCCCACGTGCTCGGCTGGACAGGAAAATCCCGCTGTACCCTGCAGTGGTCACTGCCTTCAGGGGCCTCAAATGCTGCCCGGAGTCTGAGTGGATGCACTGCCCTAGTTCCTCCCATCCCCCCCAGCTTCATCCCACTGCAGCTCCTCCCCCCGCCCCCCACGACCCCACGACACCCTCCTGTCCTCTCACTGAGATGGGGAAGCGATGGGAGGGAGCCTCTGCCCATGCCCGTAGCCAGTTCTCAGCCCATCAGACAGCCCCCCAACTCCGGCTCCCAGCAGCACAGGCCCCCCTGAGCGTCAGGCGCCCCCAGCCTGCCCCTCCGTCCGCAGGCCCTGCACCCAGACTGTGTATCGGCTCATGAGCACGCCCACTTCTCCCATCTTTTAGGGACATCTCTGTCACAGGACCCCCTGGCCCTTGCCCCCCACGGCCTCGCCCCATATCCCTCCTTCCCCTCTCAGCCAGGCTCCTTCGAAGGGCTGACTGTACTTGCGTCTCCATGTTGCCTTCCCTTGTGAACCCTCCCTGGTTGTGGGGTACCTGCTCCCACCCCAAGGCCGTGCCGAGTTATCTCCGGTGACCTCGCTGTGCCTCAGCCGGTCATGGCCACTTCTGAACCGAGTCCTGCCTGACCCAGCCCCAAGCCTTAGCACTGCTCTCCCTTGGCCCCACTGTTCCCCTGATGGCCTTGGCCTTGCTGGTCCCACCTCACCCCCTTGCCTGTAACTCAGGGCGAGCGCTCCAGGGCTCAGCCCGCGGTCCCTTCACTCTCTCACTTTACACTGAATTTGTGTCACTGCCCAGAGTTCCCTCCTGAAGCACAGACCATGTCTGCATCGCCCACCGCTGTCTCACACAGGTGTCCGCTGGGCATCTAAAGTCCACACGGCCGACGCGAATCCCCTCTTCTCCCAACAGCATGCGCCCCCACCCCCCGTAGGCCCCCGGGCCCCTGCCTCCCCCTGGGGCTCAGTCCCCCCTGCCCCACGCCTGGTCTGTGCGCGTCCTGTCCTGGGCACCAAGTCTGACGCCCTGCCCGTCATCCCCCGGGGCGGGGGGGGGGGGGGGCGTGGCAGGGTGTGGAAGCGCAGGTCCCTCGGTGACACCTCCTCTGCACCCACTTTCCCACAGCACAGCCCCTTCTTTGCTGAGCAGCTGACAGCGTTTCAGGTGTGGCTCACGATGGGCGTGGAGAACAGGAGCCCCCCCGAGCAGCTGCCCATCGTCTTACAGGTGAGTCCTCGAGCCGGGCTGCGCAGTGCCTCCCTCGGAAGGGAGCTGGTTCACCTGGGGTCGTGCCTGTGGGCGTGTGACTCACAGCCCGGGCCAGAGGGCATTGGGGACACAGGTCACACGGCTCTGGAGCTGACTGCCCACACACTCCCAAAGGGCTTGCCTGGGAAGGCCGTGTGTTCCCGCCCCCTCGCCCGGGATCCCTGACTGGGGCTGCAGTCAGCCACCCCCGTCTCTCCCGTACGCCTCAGGGGAGCTGCGGGAATGGGAGCCTGGTGGGGGCTCCCCACCGGTGCCCCTGCTTGTCACAAGGACCTGAGATCAGATTGTCCCTGCAGGGAAGTGACAGGGAGCATGGGGCCGGTTCCAGCTGGGCCGTCGTGGGCTCCAGTCTCAGCACTGTGGGTCACTGACGAAGTGAGCTGGGAGCCACTGCAAACTGCGCCCCCTCAGTGGCTGGGAAATCAGTTTGTGGGTCTCCCCCCGCTGAGTTTTGGGCCTGTGATCAGACGGGAAGGGGTGGCCAGTACCAGCGTCCATCCCAGGCAGGAGAAGCAGAGGACATCCCAGAACTTTCTCAGGTCACATGTGTTCATGGAGGAGTGTGGACCAGGCTGTAGCACAGGGAAAGCTCTTTGATGCTGGGATGGTGTCACACGGGTTTTGAAACCACTGGTCACTGTGGACACCAGAGTCTTATGACTCACTTTAGAACCTGGCAAAGATTTTCTGCATCAGGGTGGGCGGCTGAACTGGGGAGAAGCTATGGACAGTTGTCGGGGGAGGAGTTGTGCCAGCAGCAGGAGGTGCGAGTGTCCTGTCTGTGCTCAGGTATGAAGTAGAGGGGCTCCCACCCTGAGCTCGGGGGTCTTCGATTCTGAGAGCCAGTCGGTGTGGTCATCACCTCCCCCAGAGAGCTGCTGGTGCTCCTCGCCCCCTGCCCGCCTGCCTGGGGTGTCCTTCCTCGGGCTGCTCTCTGCACCACCAGCCTCCAACACGAAGGGTCATTTGAAAAATAGATGAACAGTGTCCCTCTGTCCCCACATGGACACGGCCGCTCGCCTCTGGCCCCCATCGGCAGATCGTAGGCTTTGAAGACCACTTGTGACAGAGCTGAGGTCTCACTGGTTCTGGACCTGTGCCAGAGGTGTCAGCAGAGAGGGGTGAAGTGGAGAAGCAGGTAGAAACGTCCAGATGGAGCAATAGCCCATTGGTGCATCGATAACCAGGTGGGCCACAGGGCAGCGTGGTGCCCCGGCGTGTCACAGCAGATGGTCGTTGCTTCTCCCGTGTTACGGCTGCTGCTTTCCTGACGGCAGCAAAAGCCTGCAGAAGTTATTCCTGTTTCTCGTGTATGCCTCCACGTTTGTTCACCTTAATGCTACTCCAGGTTTGCAGCATGAGCTATAAACAAACACACGTTCAAAACAAACAAAAAGGCATCGTAACGACGAGACAAAGAGACCGCTGGGCGGCAGCCCATACTCTCTCCTTTAGTGAGTGCGGCAAGGTGGCCGGGTTGTGAATCAACCGGACAGGCAGGATTTCAGGGTCGCAGTGACCCGAGCTGGACGTCACCGGCGTGTTAATGAGCGCAGCCTGGGCCCCCCCGGGGCCTCGCGTTACTTCGGCAGCGGGATGCCATGCGGCCGGGCCTCCCCGGTGCGGGCGCGCCGTGCTGAGCGTGTGGAGTCCAGTCCTTTTAGGTCTGGCAGACATCCTGTCGTAAATGGCCTCCTATCGACGTTTCTTATGTTCCATTTACAACCCACACTCCCTCGGGGGAAGAGAAGACCTAATAGAGCCGACTGCTGAGGCCAAAATGAGGGAAGTGAGTGTGACAGGAAAGCCGGGCAGCGCTTCCTGCCTGCCCCTCCCCACACACACAGACGGGGGCAGGGCGCGCCCGGCTCGGTGCCCGGCTCGGTGCCCGGCTCGGTGCCCGGCTCGGTGCTCGGGCCCTGGCTGCAGAGCGTGACAGGATACCGCAGAGCAGCGCGTGCTCACTGGTGCGGCCACGCCGTCACTCCTCACCCTCCCGGTGCTTTGTCTTAAGGAGCTTTCTTTTCGCGGGAGCCTGGGCCCCGTATCTTGCGCCTTGGCGTGTGAGAACACACTGCGTAAGGGAAAGGGGGCTCAGTACCGCGACTCCTGCTCTGCCAGCCCCCGCTCCTTCCCCACAAGCAGGAGAATCGCTGCACCCAGAAGCCCAGGGCGCTGGCTGATGCCCGGCAGGGTCCAAGGCAGGGTCCTCCTCGTGCAGGCCTAAGTGCAGACGTGCTCTCGGGCTGGCCTGCCGATGTCCTTTCTGCTTTTCAAAACTGGGAAGGTTCTGGAAGCCCGCAGCTTCCCGGCCCGGTCCTGGATGGCTCTGCCTGGGCGTGGTGTGACTGTCAGCACCCCCCAGCGGCGAAGGAGGGAGAAGAAAGGGGTGATTCTTGGACGCGGTGTGAGCACCTGCACACAGATGTCTGCTCTCCCTGCGCCGTGTGATTGCAAATCCAAGTTTGGGTCTGCAAGTACAGGCTGGTTATTAGGGACAGCCAGGTGACCGGTGGGCTGTTACTGTCACACGCAGCGGGACCCCCGAATCTGTGTCACCAAGGTCCCCCTGTGGGGCCCCACTTACCTTGAAGCACAGTGCTGTATTCACACTTGCACTGTGGTGCAAGGTTGAAATGCCAGGGGGACCCAGAAGCAGGATGTCTGCCAGCTCGGAGTGTGTTCGGTGCAGATTTTTGAGGACTGTCACCACTTTTACAAGCCTGTAAGCAGGGGGCTCGCTCACCCTGGACAGGCTCACAACTTGCACTTCCGGCAGTTTCCTCTCCTTTAAAACAAATACTGTCACTCAGAACGCTTCCGGAAGATGGAGACACGCTGCGGCTGTCTGCAGAGACCCTGACATGCATCTCTGTTTCACGCCCACACGCCAGACAGCCTGGAGAATAAGCTCCAGGCAGACGTTACCTCTAGCGACCAAAGCCGCACCGTTAGGAGGGGGTGGAGTCGGGGTGATGCTCTGGCGGCCTGACCGCCACGCCCACACTTCTCCCCGCTGCAGCTTCCGCCGTCCAGGCCTGACCTTCAGGTGGCAGTGGCATGTGGTGACCCACGAGTGACATACAGGAGAGGGACCAGGTCCCTGTTCAGATGGGAGCGGCCCCCAATAACCTGTCCCAGCTTCCCAATCCGATCCACATCCCCTGCTGCTCCCCTCCCGGGATCTGGGGACACCGTGGAAACCTCCCATCCCCCTGCGTCCCTGCCACCACCCTCTGCCCCACTTCCCCGGCCTGGTCCATGCCCCCCTCCTCTGGAGTCTCCGTCCCCGGACCCTCCTGCACAGGCTCTGGGAGTCTCCATCCCCGCCGCCCCGTGGTGGTCCACGTTCTGTTTTTACTCATCAGCGTGGCAGGGAATTGTGTGACACGGGCTGACACTGTCCTCGGAGCTTTTAGTGTGCTTGATGTAGTGAAACGCAGTGGAATCCGCTTTTATGAGTTAAGAAACTGAGGTTCAGGGAACTTGAGGAAACTGCCGCCGGTCACGTGTGGTCCCTCTGCGCTGAGGTCAGGGCAGGAGGGGCTGCCGGGGAAGCGCACGTGGGCCCGGCCAGAGGGGGACGCCCTGACCCTGCGTGTACTGCCCGAGCTCGTCCTAGAGCAGGAGTCACGTGGATGTCAGCCGTGTAACCTCCAGGGCGTGCCGGGGCCTTACCCCGGGCCCTGGGGAGGCTGGAAGTAGCTGCGCACCTTTGTGAGGGGGAAGCAGGTGCTGCTGGGACGACCTGGCCCGCGTGGGTGGCGGCATGGGCCGGGCCGCAGTGTGCGGGTCAGGCCGCAAAGGAGATGAGCAGCAGCACCCGTGTCACCTGGTTCAGAAGGAAGAAGGGGGTGTGGGCCTGGAGAACAGTGTCTGCAGGTGTACAACCCAGAATGTCGTCAGCAAGACCCATTCGTCCTGGTGCTTCCCACCCCGCGCTTCCCCTCACCTGGCTGAGCACAGACGCCTGGCTGAGCACGGACGGAGGCCCGGCCCGGCCCGGCCCGGCCCGCCCCGCCCCCGTGGCCTGCACGCCCGCGGCCCTGCACTGACCCCTGTCCGTCTCTCCCCAGGTGCTGCTGAGCCAGGTGCACCGGCTGCGAGCCCTCGACCTGCTGGGGAGGTTCCTGGACCTGGGCCCCTGGGCAGTGAGCCTGGTGCGTGCTCCTGATTGACGTTGGGGAAGGGCCAGCGAGGGTGACCACGGGGATGGCCAGCAGCACATGAGGCCCTCAGAGGACACAGGGCCTGGGGTTTGGTTTGGGTTTGCCCTTTTGTCCCACCTGCTGCTGTGAGGCACCACTTTTGAGGGACAGGAAGTGCTGCCAGCGAGCCGCCTCCAGGGAGCGGCCCCGGCCCGGCCCCATGTGGCACGTGTCCTCCGGGAGCAGCTGTGAACCCTCCTCCCTGTCCCCTCCCTGACACGGGCACCGTTCTGGTTACTCTGTAGCAGAAATGGCCATTTAGAACAGAAAAGACCGGCAAATCAGAATTGGAAAGTGGTTCCTGTTGTCAGAACTCACAAGGAAAGGAGTCCACAATTTAAAGCAGCGTCGAGAGGCCCGTCCGTCGCAGCACGTGGACCTCGTCCGGCTCCGTTTGCTGTGACAATCTGAAAGTTAAAGGCGGAGAAATGAACAGTCGGGAAACAGTCAGGAACCCAGCTGACTTACTTTACCAAAGAGTGACGGCTCGTTCGTTTTCGGTGTGGCCATGGTGGCGGTCACGCTTTTATAAAAGAGACCTCATTTTTGGAGATGAGCGCTGAGTGTTTAGAAATGAGATCACGTGACATCAGACGGGCCTCAGCGTCCCCGTGAGGGCGAGGAGGGCGAGCGGCCTGGCACTGGGCACGTGGGCGTGCACGTTAGTTCGTCGCTGCTCACGCAGAGTTCAGCGTTTCTCATTGTCCTGTGTTAACGAGAGGGGTGACGGACAGCCTGTTGAAGGAGAGAGGGGGTGTGGCAGGGGGAGAGGTTTGGGCGCTGCCACAGGTCACCGGCTGCCCAACAGGTCACCGGGGACAGGAGAGGCCGAGGCGCTCTGCAGTGCGGTCAGGTCCTGGGCTCCTGCTCGTGCAGAACGGTGTCACTCAGTCGTCATGGAAAAGCCTGGGCAGTACTGCTCATGTTGGGGGCACTTTAGAGCGATTTTCGTTTATGTGGTTCATTTAAAAAAACAAAACAAAACTAAGTCTGGGCCTTTAAAGGATGAAACTGGTGGTAATTGGGAATTCTGCTAATGAGTGAGCAGATGCTGGATAAAGGAGATGTTAAACATGGCCTGTGACAAGAGAGGGACCCGGGACCAGCCACTGACCATTGGCCGGGGTCACACCCTGCACCTGACCTGAGGGGACACCTTCCCAATAGCTTTGGAATTCCAACCAATTTGGGGCAGGGACAGAGCAAAGCGGATGGAATTGGCATAACCGGACTTGGCCCTGTTGTCCCACGAGCTGAAGTGCCTTCGCCCCTCGTATTTCCCTGTGTCGGAGCAGAGAGGTCCCCCCAAAGGTGACTGGCCGCCAGTCACTGGGGACGGGGAGAGCCACAGCAGGTCCCTTCCTAGTCCCATGAGGAGCATTATGTCTAGTCGCTGAGAGGCCACCAGGGCGAGGACGGTGGGTCCTGGACACGAAGCCCCACACTCCTCACGAGGGGAGGTGGCACCAGGTCCACTCCAGTCTCTAGAGCAGAGCACGCGGGCCCCCGGGCACCCCCCGGGATGGGCTCGGGGCGAGGGCCCCGGGCACGTGCGTGTCCAGGGCACTGCCCATGTGTGGCAGGCTGACGCCGCGCTCTCCCCGCAGGCCCTGTCCGTGGGCATCTTCCCCTACGTGCTGAAGCTATTGCAGAGCTCGGCCCGCGAGCTGCGGCCCCTGCTCGTGTTCATCTGGGCCAAGATCCTCGCCGTGGACAGTGTGAGTAGCCTGTGTCCCCCACCCTGGGGTGCTTCCCAGGCTACACTCCTCGCTGAGCCCCAGCCGTCCAGGCAGTGCCGTGGTCGCTGGGAAAGGGCGGGGCTCCTTTCTCCTCCCACCCACTCCGCACAGTGAGGACAGCACTGTGAACTGGGACTAGGCCGGCTGACCAGACGTCCTGTCCCATTTCAGACGGTCCGTGTGGTCAGCCTCGTCCCACGGGGGCCCTGGGCGATGGGGGTGGCCTCCCAAGGAGCGGGTCCAGCGGCCGGGGCACCCCAACCCAGACGAGTCGGCCGAGAACATCCGGGGGCCGCGGCAGCTCCGAGCGCGCGTGAGGTGCCAGCGTCGTCCCCCAGCCGGGGCGGACGTGTGTGCACACAGCCACTCAGCAGATCTTTCCAGGGAAGATTGAACTTGAGCGGAGGGAGTGTGCAGGTTCCCGGGTGGGGCCACGACCGGAAGCGGCGAGAAGCCCCGTCCAGGGCCCGCACTCACGCTCCTCCCTCTGTCTCTCTCCCCAGTCGTGCCAAGCTGACCTGGTGAAGGACAACGGTCACAAGTACTTCCTGTCGGTCTTGGCGGACCCCTACATGCCAGTAAGGACCCGACACCATCCCCCGGGGGCGGCCTCGGGATCGCTGTCGCTTGTCTCTGCGCACACGTGACACGGCTGTGGCACCTTCTGGAAGGGTGCTCCTCGCCACCCACGGCCCAGGCAGAGGCCGCGACGGGGCCGGGGCTGCGCTTCCGGCTGCCGCTTCACCTGACAGTGCCCCCGACCCAACAGCTCAGTTTTGGTCGCTGCCGCGCTTCCGTCCGGAAGGGAGCGTGGGGCTGACCTTGACGCGCGGGTAGGCCCGTTTCCCGGGCGCATCTGTGCGTTACGGTAGGATCCGCCCTCCCCGTGCGCCGTGCGCCTCCGACATGCGCCCAGCGAGGGTGCAGGATTGCGACGGGCCACCGCCGGGCCTTAGGAGTCGGGCAGGGCGGCGCAGAGTGGGCGTGTGCACGCTAAGTACGTTGCACGGCGTGGGACTGCTTTAAAAATGAGCAGTCTGTGCGTCGCACACGTGAGAGCACCTGAGATGTCCTGTAACTCACGTCTGCTCTCGCCGCCTCCCAGCGGAGCCGCGAGAGCAGAGGAGACGCTAACTGATGAGTGTGACAGCCTGGTCACCGGTCTCAGGCGGCCGTAGTCGCGTACAGGAGCTTCCATGTGTGATTGCACCCTCTGTCCGCTTTCCTAAAGTCACGAGGTTTAGGGAAACGGGGAGCAGGAGAAGCAGGCTTGCTGCGTGCGGGGCAGGCGGTGCGTAGCGTGTTTGCACCTTGTGTGGCGTTGGAGCACCGTGCGTGGCAGTTCGAGCCGGTACCGTCTGAGTTTGGGAGCCATCACTTCCCTGTTCCTGAGCATGAGTAAGAGCTCGGATCAGACGCAGGGAAAAGCAGGCGGGACCAGTGCAACGCAGCGGCCTTCGCCCGTGAGCACGCGGAAGTGCTGGGGCCAGCGCCCCGTGTGGGACAGGAGGCCCAGCGTCCCGGCGACCCTGGGGCCTGCCCTGGGGACGGCTCAGAAGCCACTTGCCCTGCCCGCCCTACCGCGCCCCCGGGGGACGAAGCCGCGCCCCTGTCCACGTCTGTGCAGAAAGTCCAAGACGCCCCTGAGGGAGACGGGAGCCTCACGCCTGGGGGCCGCGGGGACGCTCCCAGGTAGGTGAGAGCCACAGACAAGGAGCGAAGCCCCCGGGGGCGTGCCCACGCTGCCTTCTGCCCGGCCCCGGCCCAGTGAGCCGGCAGGAGGGAGCGTTCCAGCCTGGGAGCTGGAACCGACAGACAGACGCGCCGGGGCAGCACGGGGGCCTGTGAGTAAGGCGGGAGGGGGCGACGCTTCGTTTCGTGTTGTCCAGGTAGAACCCTTCGTGAGAACCGGCGTGTTCTGGTCTCACTCATCCTCCGAGTGACCAGGCAGCGTCTTAGTAAACGGGGGGACGGGGGAATCGAGTCTGTGACGACACGGTCACTGTCACTAAGAACTCCGCAGATGAGGTCACAGCGGGATTGATGTGGCCAGTCAGTGAATTCACAGCGAGATCGCCTGGGGGTGAAGCAGACAGGAAGGACAGATGGGGGACGGGGACGGGGGAGGGGGATGGGGGACGGGGACGGGAGAGGCGGACGGGGGACGGGGACGGGAGAGGTGGACGGGAGGCCAGGAGCCGTGGGACAAGGCTCCTGCAGGGGGTGGAGGGGGAGGAGTGGGGACCCCTCCCACGTCTGAAGAAGTGGGTTTTCAGATGGAAAAAGCACAGGGAAGCTGGACAGGGCGGAATAAAAGCGAGTCCACACGGAGTCCTCATAACGAATCGGACACTGTCGAAGGCAGAGGCAGCGGGAACCCACAGGCGTTTCTGCGAGGGGGCGAGCGAGAGCACGCCGGCCGCAGGCTCCGCGCCGGCAGCAGGGATGGCGGCCACAGTGGAGCCACCGTCACCCTGGACTCCTCTGTCCGGCCACAGAGCCCCCCAGAATGCGGGGCACCGGCCTGTCTTCGGGGACTGGCTGTTATGCGTCCCGCCCCCACTGGGCGGCTCAGGAGGCAGCGGGGCCCAGCGGCAGCCCTGGTCTCGTCCGCATGGCTGTGCAAACAGCAGATGCCCCTCCCTGACTTGAGGGGTTCAGGCGTGAGGGCAGCGTCAGGGCACTGCCCGCCCTGCGTGAACCCGCGGCCAAGGCGGGCAGGGAGGGTGCTCAGAGCGCACGGGGCAGGGTCGGGCGCCGCCGTCGGAGACGGACGGACTGGCTCATCACCCAGCGGAGGACACAGGACAGGACAGAGTGAAAGCCGGTCCCTCCAGGGGATGAGGAAGAAGCGAAGCGGAGAGGATGGTGCGTCCGGCGACTGGCTGGGGACAGCCTGAGACGGGAAACACGGCAGCTGCCCCCACCTGCGGCGCCCGTGCCTCCGGGCGCGCTGTGTCCTGGCACACGGGACAGCTGGCTCACGGGTGGTGCCTCGAGCTCCTTCTGAAAGGATGTCTGTGCTGTGCTTGGGGGGCGAGGAGCTTCCCTGGGAGAGTGCAGAACTCGGGGTGACCTCTTTTCCAGGCTGAACACAGGACCATGACGGCCTTCATCCTCGCCGTGATCGTCAACAACTACAACACAGGACAGGTGAGTGTCACGGCCGCGTCCCACCCCGCCACAGCCTCCTGTGCCCTGGCCGGGGGGCGGGGGGACGGGATGGAGGAGCTGTCATTCCGAATGCCCATGAATCAGTCACCCTCAGAGAGGGGGGTGGCCGGAGCACACGGCACCAGGGACGCCGTGGGGGGCTGGGCCCTGCGTCTCACCAGCCATCACAGGGTGTCCGAAGTGGGCGTGATTTAAGATGAAGGACGCGGTCAGGATTGTCCTGAGAACTGTGGGGGCCATGGCAGAGCACGCCCCCGCCCCGGCGCCCCGCAGCTCGTGGGCCACTGCGTGCCCTCTGCCCTCCCACAGGAAGCCTGCCTCCAGGGCAACTTGATCGCCATCTGCCTGGAGCAGCTCAGCGACCCCCACCCGCTGCTGCGCCAGTGGGTGGCCATCTGCCTGGGGCGCATCTGGCAGAACTTCGACTCGGCCCGCTGGTGCGGCGTGAGGGACAGTGCCCACGAGAAGCTCTGCAGCCTCCTCTCGGACCCCATCCCCGAGGTGAGCCGTCCCCGCCCCGTGGCCCTAGGCCAGGTGCAGGCACGGAGCCGTGGCCCTGCACACACCACGCGAAGGGAGCTGTTGTGGCCTGGCCCCCGGCGGGTCCCGCCTGTGCCCCTTCCCCCGTTTCTGCTCAGGCACACGGGCAGGACACAGTGAGGGCTTGTGAGGCCGGACTGACCAGGCACAGTCCTTGAGCGGGGAGGGGCCCTGGTGGAGCTCAGCCCCCACGGCCACAGGGCAGGGCGGTGACAACGGTCCTCTCGCAGGTGCGCTGCGCGGCTGTCTTCGCCCTAGGCACATTTGTGGGCAACTCGGCAGAGAGGACCGACCACTCGACCACCATCGACCACAACGTGGCCATGATGCTGGCCCAGCTCATCAACGACGGGAGCCCTGTAGTCCGCAAGGTGCGTGGCCCCCGGCACTGCCGGCCGGGCCCCCCGGCCCCCATGTGTGTCGGAGGCTGAGCCAAACAGTCTACAAAGTTCAAAACTTTCACTTGTCCTAGCGTAGAACTGTCACAGGTTTCTGTCCAAGATCTCACAGCCTCTCCGAAGTGGGCTCAGTGCAGCCAGACCCCCACCCATCCCCGGGGTGTCACGGAGGGCCATCAGGGACCTGTGTGGTTTATGGTCCTGGGCCACCAGGAGCCCGGGGAGCGAGGGGCCAGCTAGGTGGCAGGGCAAGTGGCAGGAGGGGTGAGGCTGGGCAGCAGCCGATGGCGGCCCCGGCCCATCCAGAGCCCGGTGTGTCTGGTCCCCGCGGAGCTGTGCTGGCCCTGGGGGCTCTCTCAGACCTTAGCTCTCTGATGTGCTCTTTTCAACAACAGCCAAGTGCTGAGGCTGAAGTTGGGACGGTCTGAGCAGTGACAGGAGAGCTGCATGCACCAGCATTCCCATTTGGTCTCCCGGTGACGTTCAGTGTCCCCGGGCGCTGGGAGTATGGCAAGGTCACTGTTCTAAAGGGGACAGACACTGTGTCCATGTCCTCAGCCTGGAGTCGGGTGGAGGTTTCTTGTTGCCTTTTTGCACCTGGAAACTAGTAAAACCGGGAGCTTCGCGTGCGGTTGGGAGGGCGTGCTGCGGCTGGTCAGACGCAATCTGTCACGTGTCCGGAAGGCAGACGCTGGCCACGCTGGGTCAGTCCGCAGGCGGCGTCAGCCCCGGTCACGGTCACGATCAGAAAGGTCTCTTACCTGCCCAGCCTGGGGGTGCTGTTCATACCTGTGTCCCTCCACAGTCTTCCATCGTGTTTCTGGTTCCTGGTGGTCAGCACTCACTGCCACGCACCCCGTACTGCCCTCGGAGTCCCCCATAGCCCCTGACTTTTGACCTCACTAGCTGGTTCAGAGGCCTCTGCTCGCACTGGTCGCTGAGGTCCTCACTGAAGGGGACAGGGCCTGCCACTTCGTTTTAAGCTTTGCTCACATCCGGCGTCACGTCTGAGTCTCACTGCTTTTCCCCAGCATCTCACAGCCGCCTACTAGTAAGTGTCATTGTCCCCTCTCCCCGGCAGGAGCTGGTGGTGGCTCTGAGCCACCTCGTGGTTCAGTACGAGAGCAACTTCTGCACAGTGGCCCTGCAGTTCATGGAGGAGGAGAAGAACTACCCCTTGCCCTCCCCGGCCACCACAGGTACAGCGGCCCCTGGGCTCTGGTGGCTGCGCCCGCCATGTGGCCCGCAAGTCCCGGCCCCCGGGGCCCTCAGCAGAACGGGGGTGCAGGCAAAGAGGCTGTGCTGACCCCCGGCTCGTTCCCTTCCTGCTGTCACCCGTTTGGGAAGTGAAAGTCGCGTGAGTGTTGGAGGGCTGGGGGCTCAGAGCGCAGCAGGTGGCCCTGCCCGGGCTGAGCCACGTCCGTGCCGTCGGTCTCAGGTTCGCCGAGTCACCACAGGCAGCTCCTTCCCTCACGTCTGCCTTCCTCTGGGTCGTGTCTCATCTGGGAACCGCGTCTGCGGGAAGGGGGCTCAGGCTCAGCCATGGAAGCTCGGCAGTGCTGTGCAGCGGGGCTGGGGGGTGAGCTCCCTCAGTGGGAGGAGCCACTGTGCAGGGGGGAGT